>PVJI01007428.1:0-78262 GCA_004026765.1 Micronycteris hirsuta
TGTTACCAGTTCTGCGTTCAAGGTGGGGAAGAATGGTCCCCTTTCTAAATCCACATAGTTCAATGGCTATCTGAGCCCCCACCAAGAGCTTTTCCAGAAAGAGCTCCCCAAAGGCCCCTGCTGGGTGCAGCCAGCAGACCCCTCTGCAGGACCCGAGAACAGCAGAATGATGTCATCAACAGTTAGAGGACTGGACAGGGCACTCCCCAGGCTGGTGCTGGAATAACAGGGGTGCCTGATCCTGCGAAGGTGGTGTCTGGTCTCCAGCAGGCTCTTTTCTCTCCCGGGCAGACTGAATCCTCACTGATTTTCACCGCCAGATGCTATGAGAGCTCCTCTTCCTATCTCTGTTGCTCAGGGTTGGGGATCCCTGCATGGGGTTGAGACTCCCCACTCCTGGTGTGAGGGAGTTTTGCAGCCAAGATATCCCTCTGGCTCTCTTGCAGCTGCACACAGGTGTGGTGTCCAGCCCTTTCGGGATCTCTGTCCTTCTCACTGGTCTCTATGTGGCTTCTTCTGTAAATCCTTGGTTATACTATTTCAGCTCAGCTAGGCTTCACTTGGTTATTCAGGGTGGTTGCTCTAAAATTTAGCTGTAAATTTGGTTTGGTGCTGGGAGCAGGTGAGGGTAGCTTTCACCTACTCTGCAACCATCTTAGAATCTCCCTGAGTTTTAAACTTTGCATATAATCAGGTTAATCTGTGCTGGAAAGGTAAGTTTTGACGAATGTATAGTCATGTCTCTTCCATTACAGTATGACACGGAATAGTTCCATTGCTCCAAAAAGTTCCCTGGGCTTCACCTTGTCCACCCTCGCTGACCTTGAAGTTATGGCAGCCACTACTCTGCTTGTAATCTTTACAGTTTAACCTTTACTAGGATGTGATATAAATGGAATCATAAGTATGCAGCGTTCTCTGGCTTCTTGCACTTAGCGATATACCTTTGAGAGGCATCCCTGTCTTTGTGTGGCATGGTAGCTAATTTCTCTTTTCTCTGCTGAATTAGTTTTCCAATTGTGTGAATGCACCACTTCTTATTTATCCACTCATGTCCTGAAGAACATTTTGGTTGCTTCTATTTTTGGTGATTGCTAATGAAATTTTAATGAACATTTGTGTGTAAGTTTTGGTACAGACATGCTTTAAAATCAGTTGGATAAACAGGTAAGAGTGCAAGGGGTGAATTGCACAGTAAGGCTGTTTAGCTGTGTAAGAAACTACCTGTCTGCCACAGTGCCTGTATCATTTTGCACTTCCATCAGCAATAAATGAGAGTCTGTGTTCTTCTGCATCCTCCTTGCCAACATTTTATTATTGTTTTAAAAAATTTAATCTTATTAATAGGTAAGTAGTGGTATCTCATCTATTTATTTATTTAATGCTCACCTGAGGACATTGTTCATTGCTTTTAGAGAGAGAGGGGGAGGAGAGGGAGACAGAGAGAGGGACATTAACTATTTAGCTGCTTTCTTGTACGTGCCCCGGCTGAGGATAGAGCCTGCAATCTGGGTACATACCCTGAACGGGAATTGAACCCATGACCTTTCAGTACACAGGACGACCAGCTAGGGTGGGTATCTCAGTTTCAATTTGTATTTCCCTAATGATAAATGATATCGAGTATCTTTTCATATGATTATGTTACCCATACTTCTTTGTCGTAGTGTTCATTCTGATCTTTTGCTCTATTTTTAATTGATTGCTCACTTTCTTATTGTTGAGTATTAGCAGTACATTTTAGATACAAGTCCTTTATTGAATATGTGTCTGTGGCTGTTTTTTTAATTCTCTTAACAGTGCAGAGCAGTCAATTATTAAGTCCAACTTATGACTTTTTTCTTTCATGGATATTTTTGGTGTTGTAGCTAAAAAAATCATCATTGAATACAAGGCCACATATATTTCTCTTAAGTTTTCTTATAGAAATTTTATAGCTTACATATCGCAGGCTTTTGATCAGTTTTGAGTTAATTTTTGGACAGGTGAGCCAGTCTTCTGTTTCTCATAAGGTTCTCCTTAAAACGCTGCTCCAAAGAGGCTCATTTTCTGGAGTTTTAGCATAAAAAAGAGTCAACAGCACTTCATAGCTTTTGACGTTAATGTTCTTCAGCGGTATCAGCAATACAGGTGTAATGCCCGGATTTGGGGGAGAAACTTCCTTCCTAGTAACCTGCCATTGCCAGACCTCATCTATGGTTTAGTAAGCTCCACTGTGGGTGGGGGAGGTGGCCAATTTGATTTAATAGTGACATTGGTACGCTGGAATTCATCTAGAGAGTGAATGCCAGGATAAAGGGTACACTTGCGAGAGCTGTTTTCGTGATGTGTCTATTTCTCTCTCTCTTTCATCCCTGGACACTGAACAGCTTGTGAGCAGGAAATGCGTATTTTCATCCCGGATGCACAGCGCCTAGCACTTTGTACGTGCTCAACAAATACTTAACTAGTTAGTTCAGCGAAGAAGTTCAGGATGTTTAACGTATAAAATAAGAATTTCTTGGGCAACATATCCCTTTGAATAGCTACCGTATCTCTTGGGCAGAGGAGGCATGATAATTATCATCAAATAATTATCATACAGAAGAGGCACTGGAGCCAAGGCTGAAGTCATAAAGCTACAGAATTTCAACTCATTTATAAGAGGAGGCTGCCCTCCGATGAACCTGCAATCACTAAAAAATGACTGGGAGGGATATTGGGGGGGAGGGCTCTGCATCGAGAAGGGGAGGGAATGAACCACTTTCTGTGCCTTTCAGCTCTGAAGTTCTGTGGGGTCTAACAGATTTGGTACGGTGCCAGGCTAAGAACTTCAAAAGCCCTAAGAACAGGAATAATTATGGTGCGCCATCCCATTTGTAATTCAAAACAAAGCCAAAACTATATTGTAAAGTACGTTAGGAATTCCAGTGGCGGTCATGTGTTCTCATGATTACTTATCTTTTTTTTTAAAGATAATACATAGCAACTGTTCTCCTTAATTCTCCCCTTTCCTCCTTTGTGCTGCTGCTGCGCAGGAACCTACACATGTGACTCTTTCTGCTTATTTGCCCAGTGGTAATTTTCTGATTCTTTGTACAAAAGAAGGGGTACACCAAGACTACTCTGGGAATCATTCATAAAATGAAAAAGTTCTCTTTCAAAGAAGCCCCATGCAAAGGCAAGAAAATGGATGGCCTGATCATTTAAACTGTTCATTTATAATAACTCCAGCAGCAATAAATCTGGGGGCCACATAGTTATCACCCTATAAAATGCAGTTAGGTGTCTAAAAATAACAGCCATCTGCAACTAACACACAGAGCTGGCCGGTACTCAAGCCGCCGGTGTTCACGGTGATGCGGAGGTGTGGTGCACTCCTGTGTCTTCATTAAAGATGAGCTTACTTAGATTCTGTCTAACTTAAATTTTAAGTTTTTTTCATTTGTGCTCTAATTCTTTGACAATAGATACATGGACCAAGATATATGATTACACATTACATTTTAGGCCTTGATCATATATGTGATAATAAGACGTAAGGCAGAAACTAATTGTATTATGATTATCAACTTAAAAATGCTGTGTTAACTTTCTGACTCCATCCATCATATGAATTCTTTCATTGTAGCTACGTAAGTTCCATAATGTCCTCTCATGGAACTTTAATCTTTTAACAAATTTATAGGTTATAATTATTTCCCAACAATTCTTTGAAAAACTAAATGTTAAACAAAGTGAATACTGATTTATAATACTTTTGTATTTAGAAAATTAGTCCTTTGATTTAACTGGTTCATCTTTGTTGGTCCTTTAACCTTTATAAGAAACCCACCATGGCGCTTAGATAAAGGGAGGGAGAGCGTGCTTGCTTCTCTGTGAGTAGCCTGAGGCATTTTTCTGCCCATCCCAGTGGGCTCTACATCCCTCCTGCAGCTGGGCTGACACGTTCTCATGACGAACTGACCTCTGTAAGAGCTCACAAATTGTACAGGACTAACTGTACAGGATGGTGTACAGGAAGGTACACTGAAAACCCTGCCCAGCCTTGCTATGACGGTTAGCCCTTGAGAAAAATAAACTGTTCCGTGGAGGAACGGCACTGGTTTGAAGTTGTGAAATAAACCCGTAGTGAACCATAATCATTAAAATAATTATATATCGTTTTAAAAAAGCAAACAAGAAATACTTACTGGAACATCAACATATTTTGCAGCTGCCTTCACCTTAAGTGGAAAAGAGATAATTATAAGAATTATTTTTTAACTGTCAATCAATACTATGACAACAGTCAAAAGGCAGCCGGAGAAAACTCGTTCAGGTACTTACAGTGAACGACAGAATGGACGAAAAGAAAGTGCCCTCGTCGTATCTCGACAGCTTAGACAACACCCCTTCCAACACTGCAACAAACTGAAAGCAGGTCACGGTGAGCGTCAGCAAACGACGTGCACACAAACTAGTAAGGGGGCAGGCGACCCCGAACCGACGTGTGCCGGGCGCGGGGCCCGCAGCGCACGCACCGACAGCTGCGGGGCGGACTCCTGACGTCCACCCTTTCACTCTGAACATGGACTCTAAGGTCCCTTCCAATTTCAGGACATGACACAGACATTTTTAAACGCAGGAGGATAATATGTAGCAGGAGTATGGTCACTCTATGTGAAGTAACTTAAATCATTAGTAAACAACTTTGAATTTGAGCCTATACTTTTGATTTTGCTTTAAAAATAAACAATTTATTGTTTTTGAAAGTATCGTGCAGAGCAGATAGTTACAGTAAAATACCAATATTTATATGTATAATTTTACTGGACAAAACCAACATATTTTCTTAAATATTTATCGCCCAGCTGTTTTCTTCTTTCCATTATTTTATTGTTTTTAATTGAATTTATTGAGGTGACACTGGTTAACAAAATTATAGAGCTTTTAGGTGTGTACTTCTACAGCATATGGTTTGTATGCTGCATTGTGCGTGTCCACCACCCCCGGTCAAGTCTGAGACTGTCCCTTTAAAGCAATGCTCAAGTTCAGTACAGATGTTTACAAGGTCTCATCACAATAAAAAAATTGTAAACATGTTTGAGGACAAATGTTAACTAGACTTACCGTGACCACTTCACAATATATACAAATATCAAATCATTATATTGTACACTTAAAACTAACATTAATATTTTAAGTCTTTGATGCCTTAATGAAAAACATAGATAATGAGAAGTAATGATGGTCAAGCTTAATCAGATTCCTTCTATCATATATCACATGGCCATTCCCTAACCTTTTCTACCTACAGAACGTGTTGAATACTTTAAAAAGAAGAGATAATGTCACGTAACATTTGGGCTCTTGTAACACTAAAATAAAGTCTGACATTAGTTAATAAGCATTTACCAAGCAGTTCTAATTGGATACATAAGGATCATTCCCTTCTTTCAAAAGCTTACGAAGAAGTTGGGCGCTAATACAGGTGCGTGCACTGCAGGGCACAACAGAAAGAGCCCGAGACTGAGAACGGATGTCCTGATCCTGTCACTGCACCTACTGTGTGAGCTCAGCCACCACTGCACCTACTGTGTGAGCTCAGCCACCACTGCACCTACTGTGTGAGCTCAGCCAACCACTGCGCCTACTGTGTGAGCTCAGCCACCACTGCGCCTACTGTGTGAGCTCAGCCACCACTGTGCCTACTGTGTGAGCTCAGCCAACACTGCGCCTACTGTGTGAGCTCAGCCAACCACTGCTCCTACTGTGTGAGCTCAGCCAACACTGCGCCTACTGTGTGAGCTCAGCCACCACTGCACCTACTATGTGAGCTCAGCCAACACTGCACCAGTCAGTTTCTCCACCAGTTACACTGTGTGTGTACGTGTGTGTGCATGCACATGTGCACCATGGGGGGTGGGACATATGGCATTAAAATTAGTTTCAAAACTGCTGTACATTTCTAAAATTTTATATTTCTATGGAATGACAGTTAAGACACATACACTGTAACAATGAAAATGTGGAGAATTTTATTTCATTGCATAGAAGTGTTAAGATCTGCCATGAAGATAAATAAGAGGTATCAGTAAGGACTGCCGTCCCACATCCTTTCTCTTTAGAACTAAAATAACACGCACTACTGACAGATCATACACTCCCAAAGGGAAATACTGACAAGGTTTTTTAAATACGAAAGGGGAAATTAACGAAGGCTGCTTCTTGTTCACATAGCAGCTTCTTCAACAAAGTGGTAACAGTTCCAGGGACGCGGCTTATTGGTCTCTGGTGACCGGGGAGCTCACTGAGAGTGCAGAGCAGATCATCTTTTCTCTGTGGCTGGTCAATTACTGCGAAATAGTTTATGCAAAAGAAACAAAAACTTCCCTATAGGTTTCTCCATCACATCATTTGCGACATGATGTAAGAACACAGAAACAAAATCAGGCGGACTGCTGACTAAATTTTAATTTTTAAATGAGCATGATGTGCGACTGGTTAGTTACCCTAAGGGATACCAACAGTAAAAAACATAAACTTACAAATTGCTCACAACTAAAAGTCAATTTGGCATCTTCTTCTAGCCCATTAGAATCTCTTACCAATCACAGCTGGCTAACTCAACTTGATGTGCTTTGCAAAGACCCAGAAGGCCAAGCCCCGAGGGCTATGTCAGACCAGGGGAAGGGAATTCCAAACTTAATGGCCCTCTGTGGAAAACGCCTCATCGCCTGTAACTCAAGTCTTAAGAGCCAGTGTGTGCTGGGTGATCTCAATTGCCACGAGGAGTACGGCAATTGCTATGGTTACCAGACAACCCGAACCATTGAAGGCTCTGGCATAGCACCTGGTTCTTGGTGCTTTCAAGTGAGTACATGTTTACACGTGTAAGTGATGCCGAGGGACAAGGCGAGGTAGAGGCAAGAACCCCGTGGGTAGATTTAGATGTTCTGAAAGCAACCTGAAGCTCTGCCACTCTCTGGCTATGAGATGACAGTGCAGACGTTTAACTTTAGTGTATCTATCAGTAAAAGGGAACAATAATAGCTGCCCTGCCTGTTACGAGAATCACGTGAAGAGCAGTGGAGATGATTTATGTGAAAGGACAGTGCAAATGGCTAACTACTAAAGAAATGGAAAGAATTAATACTATTGATGTGATTAGCTAAATCACTCTCCATTATGTAAGTGTAAAATCCTAACTATGTTTAAGTCACGAATTAATGGGGGCAGCTTTCGCGTTGTTTAGTGATAAGGCGTCATAATGAGTTTGGTTGTCGGTGACTAGGCCCAACTCATATAATGACATCTGTGAAGGCAGAACAAGGGCTGAGGCTGTGAGTCAGAAGACCCGCACCGGAATGCCCACCTGTTTCAGGGCGTTTGGCTGATGGCAGAAGAGCGAGGCTTTGAACCCACGTGGTCTGGCTCCAAAGCCCACGTTCTTTACCATCTTACTACAGAGTTGTAAGCATTCAATAAGGTGATATAAGTATGTGCCCCGCACATAATAAGTGCTCAATAAGTGTCACCTTGTTAACATTATTTTTATTGAACACCTAACATGGAAAAAAACTATGAGTCTCAGATCCCTTCCCTGCAGGAACATACAAACTAGTGGGAGAGACAGACATGCACACAATTGTTGAAGACGCAAGGCAGAGAGTGTTAAGGGCCGGTGCAGATGGGCAAGCAATGTAACTAGAACTGGAGGAAGAAAACAATGACTTGTACTGGAGGATACCAGGCAAGCTTCATTGACAAGATGACCGGGGAGCTGAGCCACAAGGTAGCAGACAAGTGGATAAGTGACACTTAGGGGAGCCCACTGGCACGTGAATTTAGGGCGGAAGTTTCGCCACTGTGGCACCCCAGCAGCCTGTCTGGCTCGTCTTCTCTTCAGAGGATGAAGCAGACTGGGCTGCATCCTGTGGTCGGCTGCGCTCACGTCGCAGCGTTCGTTCTCTGCTTCCATCTGAATGAGCCTGTTCTTCGTGCCTCCCTGCCCACGTGGCCCCTGGGGACGCGTGATACAGCAGGGACTCTTAAGGGCTCACGTGGCCGTGAACAGCTGCAACCCCGGGATCACGAAGTTCCTACAGGAACACTATTCTTTGTCACGATTTTTGTTGAGGTACATGTGGCGGAAGAGCTACCTTAAAAACTAAACTCCGGCCCTGGCCAGTGTGGCTCAGTTGGAGCCTCAACCCATAAACTGAAAGGTCCTGGGTTCGATTCCTGGTCAGAGCACATACCTAGGCTGCTGGCTCGATTCCTAGGCAGGGCACATTCAGTTGCAAATTCAGTCCCTGGTCGGGACTGCCAAGTGTGAGAGGCAACGAATCGATGTTTCTCTCTCACATCTATTTTTCTCTCCCTCCTTTCTCTTCACTTGAAGGTCAAGAAGGTGTCCTTGGGTGAGGATTAAAAAAAATAACAACTAAACTCCATTAACATCATCAAGAATGACTAATAATAATATATTTTCCATCTAGATTTTAATTGCACAAAACAGCAAGATTCCAAAGAAATCCAGTTCAATGCCGAGTTCAGTTGATGTGTCTTTAACTGCTTCCTGTGAACCTCTCCGGGCAGCTCGGGGAGTATGTAAATACTTATGGGCCTGCCGTGTGCACTCTGTTCTCCTGAGGGTGTCTGGTTAGAATGAAACACTATAATCTCTTTGTTTTCCTGCCCTGTATTGTGGATGCCATTTACTGGGTTTGTTTGAATAATATTTAACACCTAAACTGTCTGGGCAATTGCCAACTTTGCTTCACCATGCGTACTCTTGAAGAAATTCAAGATGAAAGGGCTTTGGAATGACTGGTGGAATAAAACATAGTTTGCGACAAGGCACGCTGGTTTGAATTTTCTGTTGGATTTCCACAGGGTATAAGATTCATTTCCCTACACGTACGGGAAGTAGAAACAAAGGCTGAGAAGCGATGGGGAGGCCTGCTGTCGCTGAGTAGGCTCCACACACAGCAGACAAGGGGCACCTGCATCACTGATACTGCAAGTTACAAAATCTTCCACAGGAAAGAGATTCATCCATAAATGTGATGCATTGTTGAGGGGGATGTTTTTTGTGGGGTATTTTGCTTTTAGTGGGGCTGGAGATATCTATCAGAAGATGTTTTATGTTTGTTTGGTAAGATCAGGACTAACTAGTACTGTTAAAAGTCCACATGAAACCAGAATACCACGGGCTGGAAGAAAACAGGTTTCCTTCCCTGAATGGAAATAATGATGTTATGATACAATGCAAGTGTCTTTTGCTCACCCTCATTTCTCCAACTGTGAATCCAGTTCCGCTTTGAACCCTTGTTCCAATAACTCAGAAAAGATCTTTTCAGATTACCCATCTCTGTATTAAGAATGGATAGTATCTGACAACACAGATTTATTCATGACATACCTTGTTCTAGAAAGTACCTAAGACAACTTCCAAAATATCACACCTGGCCCAGGTGTTGGTGGATTCTCCACACTTCTCTCATTGTTCCTTTTCCCCTTTCCCCACAAATAGTGACTTATTTTGTATTTCCTCTTTCCTAATGGCTCCTAATAATGTGTTATTCTTTTTAAGCACATACTTGGAGTTGAATAGTGTCTTCTGAGTACATGGACTTGATCCAAAAAAGTAAGTTTAGTGAAATTAACTTCGTCATGTTGAGTTGGAAAGATTTCTGATTACATCATCTAGACAGGTTGAATTTGTCCTCTGTCCACATCCTTCTTTAAAGAAATTCAGGGAGAAATATTCTAGATTATCAGAAAGGATATCTGTGTGTATGTAGAGTTATACCTATATAATTATATGTCTATATCAATATGTACTTAGTGACAAAGTGCATGTTCTCTCTTAAATCCCACTTTGCAATAACTGAGGAGTTAGGAAGTTGAATATATTGCTGTGATCTTTTAATTCATACCCAGAATTCACTGAGCCCCTATCGTCAGAGTGCATCATGGGAGTAGTCATTTTCTCACTCTTTGCTCTTTTGATCACTCCCTTCTAGTGTCTGTGCGGCATCCCCACGTTACATACAATGAATTCTGTTCTCCTGGTGTTACACACAGTGAACTCTGCTCTCATCTGCCTGACTGATGGCTGCCCCACCTGTCTACCTGCCCCAGCTGGTCCCATGGCACGCATGCCTGTGTGCAACAGACATGAAAGGAGGGATACACAGGCCAGTCAGTCCAACCCAGATATACAGGGGGCATGAGGAAACTGGGAACGAAGCTCTTATCTTTTCCTCTCTGGTCTTGCTGAGTTCTGTGTGGTACTGTGAAAAGATTACAGGCTTAGCACCCCTGAAGGTCAACTCCTAGCTTGGTGGCTATCTACTGTATGACCTTGGATCCTGTTTCTTCCTCTGTGAACAAGGGGACTGCACCCTGGCATGGACTTTGGTGATTAGGCCTCTGCCTTGAGAGAGGAGGACACACAGGTAGGGCTTTGGGACCCTTCCTCTCTTCAATCAGAACAGCTTTGTTTTGATCAGTGTTGTATTTTAGGGTGCTACCTAAGATATAATTGAAAACATTAAATATATCTTATGAACAGAAAAGTATGTAATGATCCATCTTATAACCATTATGCAAATATCCATGCTAAATGATCTCAGGGTTCCAGCTCTAGCATCGTGTGCAGAGTCTGGGGAAAAAGGGCGCAGCTTCTCAGAGGCCTTCACACAGAAAGGTACGCATTTGCTGTACACTGAGAATCAGCTGTAGATATACTTTTTACATCTCCTCCTACTTTTTTTAAAAGAAGATTTTATTTATTTATTTTTAGAGAGAGGGGAAAGGAGGGAGAAACAGAAGGTGAGAAACATCAATATGTGGTTGCCTCTCACGTGCCCCCTACTTGAGGACCTGGCCTGCAACCCAGGCATGTGCCCTGACTGGGAATCGAACTGGTGACCCTTTGGTTCGCAGGCCCATGCTCAATCCACTGAGCTACACCAGCCAGGGCTCTTCCTACTTTTTTGATGAGGAAACTGAGTTGTTTAAGGAGACTCAGCTGTTAACATGAAGAAACAGGAAGAGTCCAGATCCTTGAGTATCCCACATGTTGTCCAATTTAACTCATTTTAATAGAAGGTGGCAAAAAATTGTCATTTCTTGTTTCTTTGGTAAAATTTAATGTTGTTACCATCATTTTTTTTCTTGGTAAAAATTATCCAAGTCTTTCTCTGGCTAGAGGTAGCTTTCTTTTCCCCCGCTTTCTTTAAGGTGGCTTTTTACTTTTTCTATTTAATTTCTTTACTTCTTCCGTAGGGGTTCCAGTCACGGGATGCATGAGAACAGCAGGAACTGTTATACAACAATGGTGCATATGCCTGGATCAGCAGCCACTGATACGGGCCCATTTCCAGTGGGGGAACTCTTAGAATCACGTTGATGGTTTGATCTCATACACCTCCTCCAAACTCCAGATCCAAATATCCGAACGTCTCCTTGGCATCTTCTCCTCCAGAGGTCTCAGAGGCAGCTCATCTCGGCATGTCCAATACTGACGTCTTTCCCTCAAAATGTGTTCCTCTCCCAGGGAACCCTGCATCAGGTAATGGCATCGGCATCCATCCTGTGCTTCAAGCCATAAACCGACGAGTCATTTTTAATGTTTTCCTTTCTCTCCTCACCACTGACCCCTTGTCCTAGTCTGTTCAGGCTGTTGTAACAGAATACTATAGAGTGGCTTATAAACAACAAACATTTATTGCTCACAGCCTGGAGGCTGGGAAGTCCACAGGCAGGTTTGTGTCTGGTGAGGACCCACTTCCTGGTTCTCTGGTGCTGTCTTTGGCTGTTTTCACATGACAGAAAGGGCTAGGGAGCTCTGAGGGGTGTGTTTTTGCATGCGAGCTCCAATTCATGACCTAATCACCTCCCAAAGTTCCACCTCCACACACATTACACTGGAGACTATTAGGTTTCGACACATGAATTGAGGGAGGGGAGCACAAACATTCAGTCTCTAGCATCTCTGTCCACTGTGTATCTTATACGTCTTTGGATTAGTCTACCAGAGACCAATGAACAGCCGCTACTACCTCTTCTCCAGTCTGCTGGCTGCAGGCAATCAAATCAGTCTTCTTACAATGCAAATCTGATTGATTCCCCACGCTACTCCCTGCCTCTCCAATCCTTCAGCGACTTCCGCTTGCTCTTTGGGCTTTTAACCATAATTTCACACTTCCTCTCAAAGACAAAACTGGAAATCCTCAGCATAGAGTTAAAGCCAAAAGTGTGAAAGTCACAGAGATTTGTGGAATGAGTTAGAAAGAAAACTAAAGATGGAAACCCAAGGAATACCACAACAAACAGGCTGCATTCAAGGAATGATAACTACTCAAATCAGCCCTGGACAGAACACAAGTAGTTTAACATGAATGTGAAATAAAGCATTACTGGAAGATAGAGTTGTTTTTAAGAGAATAACAATGGCAAGTAAAACCAAAATTAATTATAAACAAAATATCAGAAGTTGTTGACAAAGAGAGTTCATATTTTGCTTGTAATTTTTCTTAAAATATGAACTTTTATTGCCCCTATTTTTTAAACTACTATTTTTCAATTAGGCATTTAGAAACATAAGAAAGATATTTCCAAAGATTCTCAGTTGAAAATAATTTTTAAATTTGATTTAAAAAGGTGAACAAATAAAACATTACCTTTGAAACGAGCTGTGAAATAATTTCTTTTACAGTGTTGTCAATCAAATCATCTATTTTTGAATGGTACTGTTGCTAGATATTAAAAGACAAAGATGAATTAGTTAATGTAGACACAAAACTTTTATCATAAGTCATAAATGCTTTAAAGCTACTAGTTATGACATATCAGATTAACTTAAAATGATCATTTTGAACATCAGAAGAACAAAACCTTGAAAATGATCTACCCAATCAACACTTTTTACATTGTTGTTTGAAAATTTTCCCATGTGCACTGTTGAGTTAAGCAGCTAATGGGGTTATTATATAGATGAATTGAGTTTTTATTCTTATTCAGGCGGAGGAATGTGAAGGATACTTTTTGTCTTCTCCTCTATAATTAAGGTGGCCATGTATTTTTCTAAAGGGTTGGTTTAGCTGAAGAAGCAAAAAGACTAGAAAAAGATTTAATTAATACAGGATTTCATGTCTGACAACTCTCATTCAATAAGTTATTTTAAATGTGCTCTAGAAATAAAATGAGCTCCCAATTGTTCATTCTAAAAGGACTTTTTGTCAGTGCAGGGAGCAGCAGTTTATACAATTCTTACAATATGCTCAAACAAGGGCAAAATTAAAATTTCATCAACAAAGGTGAATAGATGGTAACAAATTAATAGTCCGTAAAAGGTATAATGAAACAGCACTCACTCCCCATCATTTTATTATTGCTTCCTCATGATAAAGGCGCCTTTAAGTAAATGCAAAAAAAGGAGAGATGTATTTAAAATAAACCTGAAAGACTCTTTTTTTTGTTTGTTTTCTTTAGAGAATACTAGAGAGTTCCATTCTTAAATTAGCAGGAGCTTCGGCTTCTATGGCGCCATGTGAAGGCACATTCATTTAAATAGTAATTCTTCCTTTAGAAGCATTTATCTGACAGCCAATTGTCCCCAATAGCCACTTCACAGAAAATGTGACTTGTAAAGACTAACCCTATCTTGATGGTTCAAGGCTTCTTGGAACAGCTAACATAATGCATGGAGTAAAAGTACTCAGGTCAGTATAAACATTAGACCAACTTAACAGCTGCTGGTTGAATGGTTTGCTAAGATGTAACTTTTTGAAAGCTATTTTTTCTTCTGAAAACATGTCTCAAAGTTTCCATACAGAACAAAACATCAACTGAGATCTGCTTTGCAATACACAAAAATGATTCCTTCCCATGAGCTCTGACAGTCAGCAGTGGTCATATACCTGCATAAATAATAAAGAAAGGAAGGATAATTTTGGAGCATGTGGGTTATTTTCTTCCTCTGCCCATGTGTGTGTGTTGACAAGTGGTATGAAATGAACAGACATGTATAAGTGTGCAGCTTCCTGGGCATGTGTTTCATCCAGTAAAGTGAAGGACTAAGTGTCTGTCTCACTTAAAGCCTCACTGATCCCCTAACTTGTGCTCTGCAGAGAACAAACGGAACAAATGACACTTTTGCTTTTAGAAAGCTTGCAGAGAAGCAAAAGGGGAGAAAACAAAGAAAAAGAAAAGGTACGGGAGAAAGGGCCTGAAAAAGCTGGCTGGTCGTTGAAAAGGCCAGGAGCCCCCCACAGACACAGGCACACAAGCCACCCCCTCTGCCCCTCCAGCTGAAGCCCCTCAGCTGACTGGGAGGTGGAGTTCATGCAAATACGCTCTGTCCCCGCTCTCCCTCTCTGCTTCTTTCTCTTGACATTCTCTCCTTCTCCCTCCACCTTGTGTCTGTGCAGCAGGGGGAAAGGAAATGCCAGACTGAGGCTCCCTATTCCACGGGGGCAGAACAGAAAGGAAGATAGCAGAGGGACTTCCAGCCTCTCAAGTCTCTCTTACGAGGAAAGTGCTATGAACAGTCACAGGTGGAGGTACCCAGACCGCAAACAGTTCTGTATTCTCAGATACGCCTTATCCTCATTGTTTATTTGCCATCAATTTCATTTTTTTTTTTTTTTTACCTCAAAAGTAATCAAATGTGTGTTTACCTAAGAAGGCCACTGGATATAAAGTAGTAGAGCTTCTACATGTTAAACCTTACGGGTGGCCCGATTTTGGCAATTCTTAAAATCAAGAGATGGGCCACAACAGAGGTCCCTCTTTAATGAAAGGCAGGGAAAGCCACAGACCCTGGAAGCCATAAGATCCTCCTACAACACATGCTTTAGACTGCCGTTTTGATACCTGATCTAGCCAAAGTCAGAAAGAGAGAAGGGCCCAGGGACAGAGGGAGAGAAGTTAAGAAGAAAGGAAGAAAAGTATACATCTTAAATGTGCTACTTAAAGAGCAACCCCAAGCAGGACAAGGTTTGTTAGGTTTGCATAATACCATATTTTGCTATTGTAAATGTATCTGATCAGCTCCGACTGACAGTAGCATTAAGTGAATGCTGTTGGGAACTTCCGGAATCTGCTTTACCCCTAAGTCGGTGCAGGTAGTCTAGGAGCATTGTGGGTAGGAATGGGGAGGTGGCCTCAATTTTCGTACTTTATATTATACATTTTGTGAAGAGAATAACCCACACATGCCACATATAGATAACAGAAAATTAGCTAGGAAAAGTTATTTATCAGGGGATCCAGACAAACACGAATACACTGAAAGAGAACACAAACAGGAAAGAACAGAATTTCTCTGCAGAGACATTTGATGTTACCTAAGCTAATACTGATAGATTTCTTTTCATTCAGATTGATAAACCAAATTTTGGACAAAATTCTGCAAAGTTTTTATGTGTAACAATAGAAAAGCTACAAAATCCTTACACTGTTTCAAGTTTGATCCATAATCCTACATACCAGAGCTCTGGTGGGTTCCAGACCATTCTTGGACTATTCTTTCCACATCTGCCCTCAAAAGTAAACTTGGTGCCTTGATTTCCCAGGAGACAACTCTGAGTTAGGTTAAAAACGACCCTTGAGGAATTCTTCATGTGGCCCGGGGAATTCAGAGATCAGGCAAAGGTCTGAAACCCTGGCCCCCCACCACTTGACCTTCTGGTAAATATCTTCATTTTCCAGGACTGTTCTTAGGTAAACACACAAGAAATGAGTACTAATCAAATACCAGTGTGATCCAGCATTCTTAAAAGATTTTGGTCCTTCTCTTGGGATGAATTTTAAGCATGTTGGATTGCTAGTTCTGGAAATGGGAGTATTTTACTGCAATTGAGAATAAATCCACTACAAGTAAATGCCCTGATACCCACACCCCTGCCAGTGGCGCCACTGACGCACTTTCATCCTCAGTGGATGGGCCATGGGCACATTGGCTGTGAGGGCAGGTGACTGTGGAAGGCCTGAGCAGTCACCTGTGCTTCTGCAGGGAGACCTAATAAGGATTTCTAAGCACTGGTGGCTCTGTGATCGCAACACCTGTCCCTGAGGGACTGGCCTGAGACTGCTGACTCATTACACACGCCTGTCACATGAGCTGGCCATTCACTCACTAATCACTCCATTACACAGCTCTGGGCTGTGGCTGAGGAGGTTTGCATCATCCTGCGCCGTGTAAGAAAACAGGGTAATAACGCAGGAGCTCAGAAGGGGCTGCTCGTAGGTAATGAGTCAGGGTGGTTTTATCACTTGACAATGACAATATAACAATTTATTGGACATGTGCAGAGGTAATTCCCTTATAATTTAGAAGACATCTCTGCTAGGTTTATTGATTTAGCATACTCTTATATATAGGGCCCAGCACAAATAACACCCTTCTTTTATTACAAATCATAAGCATGTAATTCTGTAACGTAACAAGATACACTCAAGTACACCATATGACATTTTAGGTGAAATGTTCAAATTAAAACTACAAATTATTACACCCATATTACCCTACCAACCATACTCAAGCAGGCCTTACTTCTGCTGGACCCTGTGTTTTACAAGGTTCCAAACTGTGTAATGAGCTAGTATTTTCAACAACTTTATCTGTTGCTTACAAATGGTTTGGAATGGGGCCCACTAGCTCATCTATGCATGTGATGTATTCACTAATTTGCAACAGTTCCGTAACTTATCTCAAGCACATACAGAGCAGGAAAGCCTGTGTAATTATGTGGGTATATTTACTGGGGATTAAAAGCAAAGTATAAAATCCTTCTTTTGCATTGAAATTCTTGTTTACCACTTTTCAGGGTTGCTAATAGGTTTTACACCTGCACGTTTTGAACTATATTAATTGTGTGAAAGTTGTGGGGAATTAATTGTCTCTGGTGAGAAGGTACAGGTGCAGACATAATGAACAGTAGCAGATTACTCTTCAAAAACCATCCACCTATTAATGTAAAGAATCATTTGACAATGCACTGATGTTTTGTCATTTGCGTATTGCCTGTTTCTTTTTAAACACCAGAGTTGCTTCTGATGGGGAGGATTTTTAGAGCAGTGACAACAAATCGGTGTGTTTATTCCACAAACATTTACTAAGTGTCTATTGTGTGTTTGGTACTGCAGTGTATGCTAAACTAACAACAAATGGATAAATCCAGTGCTAGTGGGAAGAGGCAAGATGATTCTATAAACCTGATGAGAAATGGATGGGCTTATGATAAAGAAACCTGAGACAATATTCTCGAGCAGACAATCAAAGGCTTACATCTGAGTATTGAAAAGCATGAGGAGGTGAAGATGAGCCATTGATATCCAAGCCAGCTGCCTTTTTAGCCAGATAATTAGAGACAGTAAATCATGTTGTAAATGATCAGAGAATAATTACTGAATAATTACTGAACACTCTACAAATCTAACATATCAGTCACCTAATATATAAGATCATATGCTATGGTATTAGAAATATATCTTTCCCTCCTGAATTGCCCAAAGAAGGAGATGTGTGTATATACACATAAATTATGGTCAAATAGCTAATGTCTATATGTTAAGCAAGTATGAAATTCACCAATGGTGGGCCTTCTCATCCTCTTTCACAGTTATCTAAGCCCTTTAGCTTAGATGAGAATTGTTAGCCCAGTAGAGCTGATGGAGTTTGACACCCAGGTGTCAACTGTAAGACTTGCAAGATTTAATATATCCATACAGCACAAAAACATTTTGACATATAAATGTATATACAATCTCGTCAATTCTATATGCATAAAGGTTTTCACACCATGTTCCTCTGAGGTTCTGTGTGGCGCCTGGAGGAAACCTTGTGTGGGGGAGGGGAAAGGCCCCTGACACCCACCAGCCCTGTCTTCCCTGACTGACCGTCACCTCGCCTGGGAGGAGAGACCGCTTCGTGTTCCTCACTGAAATCCACAGCTGGGTCCTTCTGCCTGAAGTGACCTTGGGAGTGGCTTTGCGGTCCTTGAATTTAGAGGGTACCCTGATAATGCTATATGTCCTTCAAAGTCCCACACTCTTAAATTTTTCTAGTATTACAGCATATATAAGACAAATGTATTTTGAAAATGTTAATCATTCTGCTGCTGAATTTACTGAGAACTTATTTTAAATGACAGTGAGTTCACTTGGTTTTGCATTGTTTTATCTTTTAAAAAATATAAATTTATAGATTCTGCAGCCTAACAGGGAAGAAACATTCCTCTTGACATTACTTAAGGTATAATAATATCTACATATGCTTTCATGTGTTTTGGGCCTATTACTGTATTGTAGGAAGCCATGAGCATTTTACTCACACAGAAACCAAAAACCTGAAAATGGAATTATGTTAATTTGAAAAGGTGAAAATAAAAAATGTACATCTATGAAAGCAATAATTTAAATGAGAATGTGGTATAAAAAATGAAACTTACCCATTGACTACCAAACTGGATGATGTCATGGGAAAAAAAAGGCGATGATGGAGAACATAGGGAAGAGTAAACAAATGATGAGCAAGGAATTACAATGGGAAAAAAGGCAACAAAACGTCAACTTAAACAGATAAGCTAAGAAAAATAAATCCAAATTCACCCAATCATGACTCTCAACAGAAATAAACCAGAGGGTAAAATAATCTATTTCTGAATGTAGACACAAACAAAATGTTTATAAAATTGAATCAATGGGATAGTTATTAAAAAGAAGAAAGCCTAATTTTTTATTATATTTCAACTCTCTCTTTAAAAAATAGAAACTTTTGTGTAAATAAAATATTTCCTATGCTATTTTCTGTGGCTTGTCTTTTGGATGCAAACTCTGGATATGCTAGATTTGCATAAACAAAGCAGGTAGCTTTCTCATTTGCTTGTGAAAAGCAAGCTTTATGTAAACACACAACACCTAACCTGTTAAAAAGCATATCTGAAACTCAATGGCCACTTGCAAAATTTTAGGCAGTCTTCATAAAAGAAGAAGAAATTCACAGAAACAAAGGATAAAGGGCATTCCATATGAGGGTGAAGAAAAGACCAAACACTTGTATTGGAGAACTGGGTCTTTCGCAATCTGATCAAGGGAATGAGTTCTGCAAACAGCGTCATCCTTTGCCAGGGCACCCGCGCTGCGTTTCCGCTGGGGACACTCCATCCACTTACCTCTTGTCCTCCATCCAGGGCACAGAGTTTGGTGCTTTGCTTTTTGGCATCAACTAACACGTTAAACATGGTACACACAGAAGCTGGAATGCGCAAGTCAGTGGTTTTGTTTGCCTTCTGCAGCTTGAGTTCAAATGCAGTTCTTGTTCTAGTCATTAAAACACGAATTCAGAGTAAGAAATTCTGACATACATCCCACCTGTTTTGTAAAAGTAAAGTCAACTCTACAGGATGCTAATTTAAAACATGCAAAGAAGGAGTGAGGCAGCGCTTGGGAGCTAGGGTGGGATGCTCTTCTTTTCAGGTGTCTCATGTGAAAGATCAGACTGTGACATTTTCTATTAAACAGAGATTTTTGCATCTCTCAGGCAATATCTCTACCCAAGAGGAGCTATTTCCTATGTTTAGTGCATCACTTTTAATGGAAAAACCTCCTAATTTCACTTAACTGCCTGAATTAATATCCAACCGGAAAAATCGCCTGCTTCTCTGCACGAAAGCAGAACAACTCCTCCATGTGAGGATTTATTACCAAATTAGAAAAGGGCAAGCCTGCAAAACTCTAAAACATCATAATGTACAACACAAACTGTGTCCGTCACTTAGTTTCTCTTTCGAATACCTGAGGTTGCAGTTACATTTTTGAAAGAAATCACATCACAGGCTATCTGGAACTGGTCTTGATAAGTATCCAAAGAACATCCACTGATTTGAGACATCAGAATCACAGATGAAGAAAATGATTTAAAAAAAAAATCTAATCTGTGGCCTTGCCTTGGAAGGCCATTGTTATTCAAAGTACTGGATTTTCTAGCTTTAAAGAATTCAGGATCATTCAATTGGTCCAACCAGCATTTGCTGCTGCACCAGGCTGCCTGCATTGTTCTTGTAGATATCATCAACACGGGCAATGAAAACACAGTGCCTGGCTAGTTAGGAGGCAATGCGGATTTTGTCAGAATGATTAAAAAGTGAAGGCACATTTGGAAGAATCCAAAGCTACACAACTTATTTCTGGTTAGTTTTGAAGGATGAGCAGGGATGCCTGGAAATCACCTGATGGGGAGGGAGAGAGGACAGAGAAAACATAGGCAGTGCTGGCACCGATCACAGTTAGAATTTGCTGTGCCATTTCACAGCACGCAGACACCGTACGTGACGCACAAAGTACCTAACAGACGCATTCTGTGTGTCTCAGGAAGTACCGCCTTGGGAATTTAAAGCACAGTATTCCCAGAGAAGGAACAAGAAACACAACAGAAATGATGAATGTGGTGTGGGTGCTACCGATGAGGGCAATGGTTAGGAGACCCCCAAAACACTATCAGGCCAAGATAAACTCACAAAGAGTTACATGGTCCCCAGAGTTTAGGTCAGAGAATCTAATGTTCATTAAATTCTGGAATGGTAGTACACACTGGAACCTTTCTGGTGACAATTACATAACAGGTGTGTGGTGAAAAGTGGTTTTTGGGTGCTGGCATGTTAAGCAGTAACTTGAAAACACCCATCTACCTTTTGACACAGGCTTCTATCATGTCACTGGCCATTAGTTTGAGTCTTTGCTCTAAGTGGTGGGCAAATTCTTGTTCTGGCCAGTGCAGATCAAAGACAAACATTTGTAGTGCATCAAGTTTCCAAAACAGGTCTTCCGATGTTGCTGAGCCATTGCTAGAAGAAAAAGGAAAAATGTAGATCATGAACTTCAACTGTCAGCTCTGCAGATCAATACACTGTCCGCCCCCCTCCCCGCTTTTAGTATGAATTGCCATCCGTGAAGAAGTGCCACATAAAATCTCTAGTGACCAATATTTTCTTTGTTCAGCCTTCTATTGCTTCTTTTTCACTTCTTAATAAGTAAGGCAAGGCAAGGAGAACAAAATAGAAATAAATATTCCATAGGAAGGTTTCATACAAAGGTGTAAATGGATAAGGATACTTTAGTGAAGAAATGAAACTGTGTACAAAAGAAGAAACACTTCAAATGCTTTTTTACTAGTCTCTAGGATAAAGATCAAATATACAAATATTTCCTTCTAGAAACTCAGGAAAGTGTGTTTTATGCGAGTAAATGCATACGACAGCAGCTACTAGCTTTCCTCTCCTCCTCACGGGTGTGTGCCTCTGCCATCGTGACGGATGACCGCTGTCTGTCTGTCCGCAGTGTGTGGCACACAGAGCCCTCAGATTTCTCAATTACAGGTACAGATGAAGCAGGTACTGGACATGAAATAACAGGTTGGGTAGGGAAGGAAATCTTACATCTATTTTGAAATGCTTTGTGCCTTTTCTAGCTCATAATTAAACCTAACAGAACAAGGTATTGTCTAACACAGAAATGACCTTCACGGTGCTCTGAAGTTGGAGGAAAATCGTGTATTTCAGGTCCTTACATCTCTCTAACTGTGGGGCCAAGATGTACTATGGTAAAATTATATTTTTACTCTATGTACAAAAATAATTTCTACCAGAGTACATATAATATTGGGGCAAAGGATAATACTATTATTTTCCATTATGCACATATATAGCCTAGTAGAGAAACAGATGTTTTTAAAGTAAAATAATCCTTCATTAAAACTTGAATGTAAAAGAGAACAAAAGGAAAAAAAAAGTGGCTGTATGATTCATTTCTCCTCAGTTTTCCAATAATTACTTAGCATATACTAACCTAATTTTATATTTTTATATAGACTTATAGTTTGTAAAAAAAATTAAAAAAATAAAATCAACTCATCACAAGCGAATGGTGGGAAATTTTGTAAAAAATAAGATTATTTTAAATAGCCATATTATTTAGATAACTATATCTTAATTAGCTGGTTTAAAAAAAAATCACCTCCTGCCCTGGCTAATTAAAAGCTTACTTCTGGTCCCCTGCCCCCACTCCTCATGCCTCAGCATCTCGGGGCCCATCACCAGCCTCCCTTGCTTTGCTCCTCCCATTCTGCCAGTCATTCCTCATGATTCCTTGTCTACGCAGAATGTCCTCAGAGTTAAAGTCTCAAGGGACCAATCAGCAAAGCACTGAAATGACCCATGGCACTTTGTTCACTAAATAGCTCTTAACCTTAACAATTAGTGCCCACAAGAACCAGAACAAAACCATGCTGATATTGTTGTGAAAAATATTTGAAAAAAATTTACTTCTCATTTTTGCGCTATATATAATAAAAATCCAGAGAAAAAATTACCAAGGAAAATGCCTCTTTGTATCCACAGTGTAATATTTGGTAGATTAGGGGACCTGTGTTTTAAGAGTAATTCAGTGTAACTGGTGAAAAAGCAAACCTACTTTGTATAATTTTTACTCAGGAGGAATATAAGGAGCTATGTGAAACATGTATGCATTCTTTAACAGCATCACAAAACAACAACAGCAAAAAATCATAATCAAAACAAAATCCCAAACAGTAAAGGCAGAATCCTATTAAAATGGACTTTCTTATAGTATGTAACAATTAAATTTTTATAGAGAATATGGATATATGTTTCTTTTGCTCTTTAATGCTATGATATGTTTCTGAACAATAAGGGTGCTTAATTGGGAATGTAATTAAGAAGTGTTTGTTGTAATTAAATAGAAAGGTGAAAAAAATGTCAAGAGGTTTGCACTTAAGCTGGTATATTTAACCTACCATTTTTTCATTCTAAAATTATTTCTAATGAGTGACTTATTCCTAAAAATATTATTAACAGATTAAATAATTCAAATGTGAATAATAGACTCAGATAATTTCCTAAAAATGCCAGCAAGAAACTTTATCTTATTGGTATTCACTTTTAGAACTAAAAAGCCCAGAATGATGATATTATTATATACAGGGAGAAATGTGGGGAAGTACCTCCTGAGGTGATTTATGTATTAGTGGATAGGGATATAGTGCCAACCCCCTGGTTACTTTGATATTACTAATCTTCACTTAATCATTAGTTGCACTTTTAATTCCTTATACATGTGAAATGGAAATGCTTTTGCTATTTAATGCTTTCTAGCAAAAATTCAAAAAACTAATTGCAATGACATCATAACATTATAAATAATTCTTCCACTTTGGCAAGGAGCCTAGTGCTGATCTTGGCAGGTAAAGATAATGGTCACTAACTTGGAAACATACTTTTTATTTGCCCAGAACGGTGAAAGTGTAAGCACTTTGTTTACAAAGCCACAACCGGTCATGGCTCCTGTCCTGAGACACAGGTAAATTTACAAAGTGCTCCCCAAATGAGATTCAGGGTCCACACGTATCTCAAAGCCAATAAAATAGTGATGACAAAAATCCCTCAACTTTCACAAGGTTATGCCCGCAATAGTGTTCTTGGTTAAAATCAAGATTCTTAAACAAATGATAAAGGAGGATGAAAAGAAGTTAAATTATTCAACAGTATAAAGAAGTACAAACAATCATAAACTGAGAAAGATTCCGTGTACTTCCGAGCAACCCCTGAGCACACACAGACTCCACCGGAAACACTGGCCCGGCCCAAAGCGTTAACAGGAAGATTCGCATGTAATCTAATATCCTGATAAATATTATGACTACGGTGATGATGTTTACTTTGCAGAAATACTGCTAAACTATTTTACAAGTTGTTCTCTTTCTTGGTCATTTCTTCTGGTTTTTCCTCCAGATCCCCAGACTAGACTGGGAATAGATTTGACGGGTGATGGTAGAGTAGGTAGAAAGGACGCTAAGCAAGGTCTCAACCAGTCTAGTCTCACAGAATAATGCTAAGTGAGGGTTCTGAAGTCAGGCAAACCTGGGTTCAAATATGGCCTATTTCACTCCTGACTGTGAGACTTCTTTACGACTTAGTTTCCTTAACTGTAAAACGGAGATAAAGGCTTTGCCTCACAGGGTTGTAATGAGGCTCCATGTAGTAAATGACTCACGGACAGGATCAAGGAAGAGGGACCGGCTGCAGGAGAGAGGGCTGGGCTGGGTGGGGCAGGGAAAGGGAAAAAAATGGGAGAACTGTAATAGAATAAACAGTAATAAATAATTTGGTACTGTACCTGGAACATAATAAATTCTCAATAAATTGTAGCTGTTTTTCTCCTAATTATTATTCTTTCTAGCTGACTTCATATATTTTGGGCCAAGTATGGGCTATTACTTGGTTCATTTGATTGCTGTGAAGGTCATATTTTTGAAAACTATACCATTATAATAATAATGGTGATAACTGATGATAACAATAACAATAATTATAGCAATAACAATCATGAGGTAAAATAGTAGTAGTTACCATTTATTGAGAACCTAGGATATGCCAAGTACTTTTCATAGCTTTTTTGAAATCCTCACAAGAATGTCTTAAGATTAAGTATTGTATCCATTTTAGAATTGAGGGAACTGAGGCTAAGAAAGACAAAGTTAATCAACTAGGATCTAAATCTGGGACTCATCGATTTGAAAGACCGCGTCCTTTTCACGTCAATAACTCTTGAATCCGCAGTAAGCAGGCTCTTCACATCACAGAGTTAATAAATACGGTTTTCAGTGATATAAAGTTAACTTAAAACTAACAAGGCACATCAACTGATACATGAAAGGATGAAAGAAGAGCTTGCTGATGTTGGGAAATAAAGGACAACTCCTTCTCCGAAGCTAGAAAAATTGTTTCTTAAACTAAGATAAAAATAGGAAAAGATTATATTCTTAAAACTGTTCTTACAATGGTTTTCTATACACACAAGAGCGGTCACGTGGGCAGTAACAAAGCTAGAGCCAGCGCAGGGTCCCAGACACTGCTTACCACAGTGACTGTCTGAATTTGGAGAGCTCTGGTTATGCCCCTTAGCCAGTCTGCAACTTGGGTCACCAAATGACTCTTGCCCGGTACGTTACATATGAGCTACATCAAACCAGTGACTATTAAAAAAAAAAAAACTGCATCATTTATCATCCATGTGCTAAGCTTAGCTTAACAGCTTAAAAATGAAAACAAAACCAAAACAGCATTCCTGAACCAACAATGACAAATGCCATGCAGTCTAAACACATCTGCATAGAACACAGCCCAGGCCATGCACTAGCTAGCACACCACTAGGAAATAAGTGAGGAATACACACGTGGACTCAGATAAAGAAGCCATCCATGTGGGAGTAGAAAGGCTAGGAATCTGTGGAAGATTAAGAGGCAGACTTGGAACTTTTGGAAGAGCTACATTGGGAAGACTGTTGGCGATATTCCTGTAAAGAAACAGACAACGTGGGAAGGGACCACCGTCAGCAACAACTACAGGTGGCCATGTGTAAAGTCACACGGTCGGGACAGGAGAGGCAGGTGCTGTACGGGAATGAGGTAGGATACCTACTTGACAGGTTGCCATGTCTCTTGCTCAAAACCTCTGTGAATTGACTGGGCGATGGAGGACTCCATGAGATCGACGTAGCGAACCACCAAGGGCACAAAGATTTCTTGCAAGTGTTTGTGAAACTTTCCATTACATAAAAGTGCTGAAATAGTCAAGCAGAAACAGTGTTTGTCAGAGGGATGGTGTCAGGCACTTGGAAAATACGGGTGAAAAAACTTTTCCTGAAAGAGTCTGACACAGAAGAACAGATAAATTACAGATGATAACACATCTTGCTCTTCATATCAAATATCACATCATGAAAACTGATAAAGAAGTATAATGACCTTCTATATATGGCTCTCAAAAACACAAATAGATTATATTTCTAGGAAATGCTCCTGGAAAGTCATATGTTTTTACTTTCTGGGAGGTTTAATACATGAGACATATGACCACTCGCTAGAGACTCGAGGGAGCTGCTGGATCCCTGAAAGGTCTGGACACGTGTAAATCTAGAAATCATACAGAGTTACAAGCCCTGTGCTGTGCTATATATCGCTGGAGAGCTAAACTTTCAACTCTAGGAGCTAAGCTTGATTACTTCTAAGAGAAATACTTGTTAAATTAACTTTTTATTTATTTGTGTATTTTCTTTTTAAAAATAGTTTTCCACATGTGTCTTTAAAAATAGTCAGCAGATTACATCATACGCATTTTTCAGTTGACCATCTGTCTTTAATGGGTTGTGGTACGGAACTTCCTACCTAAAGTAGCTGTAAAGTCTTAGAACCTACGCATGGCGCTCCTACCTCCACTGGAGGATGAACGCCCTCCCCGCGCACACTGCCATCAGCACACAGGTCAGTGCTATAGACGATGTTTTTGTCCAATCCCTTCTCCGCAAATTCTTTTGTCAAAATCCTAACCCCCCGTGCGATGGTATTAGGAGATGAGGACTTTAGAGGGTGATGAGGTCATGAGGGCAGAACCCTCAAAAATGGGATTAGTGCCCTTATGAAGGAGATCCTGGAAAGATCCCTTGACCCTTTCACAATGTGAGGACATAGCAAGCAGATGGCTGTCTATGAAGCAGGCTCACACCAGATGCCAAATCTACCTGTACCATGATCTTGGACTTCCTTGCCTCCAGAATTATGAGAAATAAATTTCTGCTGTTTGTAAGCCGCCCAGACTATGTTATTCTGTTACAGCAGTCCAAACAGACTAAGAGAATCAGTAGGTGTCTACAATGCACCATGAAAGAACAGACAATCTGTAGGAAAATACTAGGTAATGCTAAGTAATATTCAATGTAGAATTTGTAATTTTTATATGGTACACATTTTTCAAGTGAACATATCCTAAACCCAATTGTGATTTTTTAATAACCCTCAAAATGAGAACATGTTCATTTAAAAAATATGCTCTGTGGTTAGGAAATGTTTTTTTTTTTTTTAATTTTTGTTTCAGTGGCTCGGATGGGTGGGCTGTACCTGCAGTTCCTGAAACAATTACTTTAACATATGCATTCCCTACTAGGCTTATTAACCATTTACCTTAAACTAAAATTTTCCGACTCTTTTTTTTTTGGTTTTGTTTTGAAATACATTTTATTGATTATGCTATTACAGTTGTCCCATTTTTCCCCCTTTATTCCCCTCTGCCCTGCGCCACCCCCGCCCATTCCCTGTCCTTTAGTTTTTGTCCATGGGTCATACACATACATTCTTTGGCTTCTACAGGGAAATGTATTTTTTAAGAGATGGCATTTTAATTGCAACTAAGCAACAAAGGAGTCACCCATGGAAGATTTGGAGGAAAGGTTTCCTGGTAGAGGGAACAGCTAGCACAAAAGTTTTAGGGAGGAATAATAAGCTGGGGTCCTTTAAAAGGACAAAGAAACCAATGTGGTGCTGAGCATCCTTTCATATGTCTCTGGGCCCTCTGGATGTCCTTCTTGGAGGAGTGTCTGCTCAGGTCCCTTGCCCATTTTTCAATTGGGTTGTTTGTCTTCTTGGAGTGGACTTGTGTGAGTTCTTTATATATTTTGGAGATCAAACCCTTGTCCAAGGTATCATTGGCAAAATATTTTCCCATATGGTTGGTTTCCTTTTCATTTTGCTGATGTTTTCTTTAGCAGTGCAGAAGCTTTTTATTTTGATGAAGTCCCATTTGTTTATTCTTTCCTTTAGGTCCCTTACTTGAACAACAATAAAAATAAAAATTAAAAGAAGCCAGTGTGGCAGCAGTAGAGTGAGGGAGAGGGAAGACTACCCAAGGCGATGTCTAGATGATAGGGTACGGTGAGGGGTATGAGCTGCATGGGGTGCAGCGGGATGCCGTATTGTTTTTATTATTACTTAGCAGAGGAGTGACATGATACAATCTCTTTGGCTCCTGTGTGAAAAATGGAGTAGGCGGCCAAGGGTGGAAGCAGAGAAGGTGGTCAGTGCTCAGTTCTTTACTGCAAAGACCAGGTACAAGATGATGATGATGAAGAGGAAGGTGATGATGGTGGTGATGTGCAGCAGTGGAAGGTGAGAACAAGTCCCTGAATAATCTCATTTGCTTTAATGGATTTGAATAGCTAGACATGCTTATAGTTGCTAACTCTAATTACTAGCAACGCTAACAGTATTATCTTATAAAATACTCAACTCAGCTAAATATGTCAATATCATCCATAATCTTCTTCAGGACAACAACACCCTAAAAGCCTAAATAGACTTTTTTTTCCAATTGGGGTAAAATATGTGGCACCATGGTAGAATGACTATGGACATTCCTATAGCATATTTTACTTTAACTGAGTGAGTCTGAAATTTGTCAGAGGCTGGAAAGCTATGGAAACATGATATTGGAGTAGGAAGTCATTTTAAATACAGAAGGAAATACAACAACGATATTTTTCTATCTCTAGTTGGTATGGTTTAGTATTTTTTGTGGTTAAATAATCTTTGCTGGCTTATCTGAATGCTAAAAGATTTCCTATTAAAGTGGAAATAATCATTGTATTTAAAGATAAATGTCTTATTTAGAAGACTAATGTTATCTTAATGATGTTTTCATTAGCACACTGAAAGAAGCTTCACTTATTCCTGGAGATTCAATCATAGAGCTAGAAGGTACTATAGATCATGTAATTCCGTTCCTTTCACTAAATGTCACAAAATAAGAATGCTGAACATTAAGGATGAAACATTCTCACTCAAACCATCTAAATAACTGTGGTGAGCAAATTAAAAAATATGCCCAAATCTGTATTTGTTAGATCTCTACTTAACCACTCTCTTTTTTCCTCCTCCTCCTCGTCACTAGCTTTTTTAGAGTGTTAAGCACAGTGCTAAGTGTTTGACATACATTCTCTCATTGAATCATCACAAAATCTCTATGAGAGAAGAACTATGGAACTATACATTTTTCAATCTTATCAATAAGGAAACTGAGGCACAGAGAATTTAGGACACTTGCCCAAGTCGCTTAGTTATTAGACAGCAGAACAAGGACTTTATGCCACAGTCCTCTCTTGACTTCCACAGAATTATATCATCATTCAAATTTGTTACCATAAACTGTTATCCATCTGTTCATCCATTCATATATCTGTCCAACCTACCATTATCACATCAGCATCTTTTAAGACCTAGAAATGTAATACAGTAGATTGTTTTAAGTAAAAAAAAAAACTTGCAAATGACCAACACATTATACCGTATCTTAGATGGATTACATGTTTTCAAGAGTTAGATTTCTGAAAAACTGTTACAATATGAAAAAACCAAGAGGTTGAACAAAACTATTATATTCAATGAATTGAAAAATTAATGAATGCTGTGATAGTATTCAATGTGCTTATAATACACATTGAAAGCAGCACAATTTTACATGGCTATACATCTAGATGGCATGCCTACACCTTAAATTATATGGCCCACTAATACAAAATATAAAGAATATATATAAAATATAAAGCTGTATGTCTTGATAGGTACTGTTAAGCACTGTCATTATTTTTCTACTACTCCAAGACCAAAACACATACTTATGTGACAAATTATTACATCTACAAATAAGTTCAAATGATACTTTATAATACATTTAGAGATTAGCTATTTATCATACTTTGTTAAAATAAAGAAGCACACAAAATCATACTCAATGTGGTTCTTAAATGTCATAAAGACTCTAAGATTAAGTAGCAGTTGACTCAAATGTATTTCTAGTAGCATTTCTCTTCTTTATACACTTGAGCACTGGATCCATTATCCTGTTAAGTAAGTCTCCTTCTCTTGTATTCCCATCAAAAGAGTGAAAATAGAGATTATCCATCATAGCACTACACCAGCAGCTTGGAAGTTGTTCCCCAGGCCTTCCCTTCACTTCCTGCATCCAGTTAGAACCGAGACTTGCATACTTCACGTTCTGATTGCCTTTCCGGCCCTTCCCCTTCCCCTTCTCACCACTACTGCTGTTGCTCTCGTTCCGCATTCTCATCTCTTGCCCTGAATAATGCGATAATCTCCCAGCTGGTCTTTAGGCTCCTAATTTTCCCTCTGTCAATTCAATTCCTTAAAATCTCAAGCAGAGTGATTGCTAAAATATAAAACCAATGATTTCCCTTCTAAAGATGATAATCCTCTAATGGATCGCCACGACAAACTCCAACAGCCTTAGCGTGGTTTAAAGCCACCCACGGCTTGTCTGAAAATGACCTCTCTGGCTCATTTCTGTTGCCTGATCCCCCTATTTCCTGAGGTCCAATCGTAACGATTTTCATGATTCAGTTCAAGTCTACATTTTCTCCTCCAAACCTTTCTTGAAAGCCTGTCCCCTCGCTCACTTACTAGTTTCCCTGTTTACTCTCTACCCTGTACAGGCTTCCCCTGCGTCCATGTTACACTTCTGCACTTGCTTACGTATCTCTTTCTCCCTACGTGAGTGCAAGGTCCTTCAAGCAGGGACCATGTCTGTATTCTTAGTACCCAGCACAGTCCCTGGCTCAGAGCAAGTGGTCAAATGCTTGGTGAATAAATGACTACTTGGATAGAATAGTTAGATTACCACGTTGTTATTCAGGAGACTATCCTGAATAATCGGAGCTTACTGATGCTTGTGCATCTCTTCATATTTTATATAAAATACATGGTATTAAATAATAATGTTATGAGAAATCCTATTTTTTTAAAGATTTTATTTATTTATTTTTAGAGAGAGGAGAAGGAAGGGAGAAAGTGCAATGTATGGTTGCCTCTCACATGGCCCTCATTGGGACCTGGCCTGCAACCCAGGCATGTGCCCTGACTGGGAATCGAACCGGGACCACCTGGTTCCCAGCATGCGCTCAATCCACTGAACTACACCAGCCAGGCCGAGAAATCCTATTTTTGACCCATATGCCCAAAATCAGACCGCTAAAAACTCTACTGAATATGAATGTTGGCTGTTTTATGTCTTATTTTTATGAAGGTAGCAAAGGGAGAACTTTCTCTGTTCAGTCATGACACTTGGTAGCAAACTATTACAGCCTGAAAAATTAGGAGAAAAAAATGGAGATTCCCTATATTTCTTAAGACTCATCACAAGTGTTGAATTCTGGCCAAATGTCTGCTCATGTTTCAGTACAGTATTTCTTTTCATATTAAAAAAAATGAAGTTATAAACCTATATTCCAAAGTTTTAGAAAACTGGCAATTAGCATTATTTCTTTGGTAACTAGATCCAGGAAAGGGGAGAGGGAAGGGAGGCAAAGCTGGGGAGAGTGAGCGGGAGAAAGAGAGAGACAAAGATGAAATAAGAAGAAAGCACACGTTGAGGGACAAAGAAAATAGAGAAAATCCCGTTTCAAATGGCAAGCCCACAGAAGTGCACACCCGACGCACTTCCGTGTGTACACGTGTGCTCCTTTTCTCAGTTGCCCATAAGCCAGTTTGCATTCCACTCCTATCAGACACTGTCAAAAGCCCTCTTAATATGTAGCCCCAGGCACCAGAGTGAGTACTTCTATCTTCTCCATATGGTTTAACAAGGACAGGTGAGGGTGTGGGGCTGCCACCTGTCCAGATCAAGCCTTTACAAGGCACGTTCTCAATGCGACCTCATCTATGAATGCTTCTGACGTGGCAGCTGAAGTGAGAAAGGAGGACGGGCTGCTCAGAAAGGGTCTCAAACAGTGCCTGTGGGAACGTCGGTGGAGGCCCAGCTTTTACTTTGTTGATAAAAATAATCTTTTTCTTCCCAAAAGATTCTGTTTCCAAATATCACCTTGTCAGAAAATAATGAAGCATCAATGACATCTGGCCCAATGGTACAATCAGACACAGTAAAAAACAAACAAACAAACAAACAAAAAACTCAAAAGGCTTAAATAAATGGTAAAGTAGGGATGCAGATGTGCCCAATTATTTTGAACATCACAATAATTAATAAACTGGTGCTGATTATTTATATACCAAAAAGAATCTCACATTTAGAAAAACACTTGTCATAGGCTTTTAATAGTAAGATTCCAACAGATAATTTAAACCAAGATCCAATTAATAACAATTACTGAGATGATAATCACTAGGTAAATGAAGGATAAGCAGATAAAAGAGTTCATGTGGTGTTTTTAGGGTAAAAATATGTTGCTGGCTCCCGAGCCCATATAAACCATTTTACACTGTGCCACCCGATGAACATCAGCGAATTACTAGGAAGAACAATTTTCCCCTCTAAAATTCTAAATAGGCATTTTGGGAGGAAACAAGTAATTCTTGATCAGGCAAACGGCATCAACCACAATGAACGACAGACTTTGCCATAAAATAATTATTCCAGGGACTATGAATTGTATCAACTGTGAACAATGCAAGCACCATGGGCTAAGATACAAAATTAATAGGTCACTTTCCATGTTGACAAATGCACGTAATGAGGATCTCAATCACAGGGAATATGAACACAGGCTTCGGGAGGAAAGCCAGGGGGATGGCGGCGCAGAAGAGCTTTCTGTGGAAGGAAGCATGCACACACACATGTGCACAAACCCAAACCAAACAAAACCCCTGGAGATCTAGGAGCAGCCCCCAGCCGAGAGAATCTGGCACATGAAGTAAGCATTCAATAAATGTCTATTTATTGAATAAATATCAGTAAAAATCTATCCTCTAAAGGAAACTCTAAGAACATCCCATTTTCAGCAGAATAAGAAATTCATTGGACTTTATTCTCCTTTTAATTAAAAATTGATAAGTATTTTTATAAGTTTGCTAATATTAATTTATAACTTTATTTGCATAATCTCCTGACGCTACACCAAACTCTTCCTTTCCCCTTAAGGCACTTGTTAAAAAATATTCACTCATCCACTGAAAGTAACAAGGAATGGGAGCGCTGGTGTTAGAATGTTCATTACATTTGGGCAACAAATCCAAGCGTGGGTTCCTGATGCTCAGGGGGCCTTTAGTAGTCGCCGATGTTCTGCAAATCTACAGTGCAGGATACATTGGCATTTAGAGAAGGCACTAAATTCTAAAAAATTATATGAAGATTAAAATCTGAAAAGCTCTACACGTGATAGAGAGACTAGAGCAGTACTATGAAATTCAATTGGAAAAAACAGCTAGGGATTCCTTGCTTTTATATTTCTTTTCCTATACTGGCCAGTAAAACAAATTCTAACATAGAATTTTGAATTCAATCAACTCTGGGGACTGGAGTTAAAGACATTTTCACATTTCACGGTTATTTCATCATCTGTAAAAGTGGTTATCTATGAACTAGGCTGGCACACAGCCCGCTGTACTAGAGAAGTTCTATCCCCTCTGTGCTGTTCCTAGCATGTGGATGTACAGATATATCTATAAACACCAATTCGCGACTCTCAGATGCACAGCTCATTTAAGCACTCGAGGTAGAATAACACGCAGGTGTCAGGCTTCCATATTTCAAAGCCTGAAGATTAACCTAATATACAATATGGTGACCTAACAGTTCTTCATTTGAAAGAAATCTGAAAAATCATCTCTGATACAGCCTAAGTGTGAGAATAACCCAGCGGGATTTCCACCTCTTCATTTCTTAATGAGTTTTTTGATAATGAGAGGTGACTTTGCCAGTCACTCTGGGCTCTATTATGGCTAATTTGACTCCACTTCACTCTCTTTGTTAATTATTAACACTAGCCTTTTTATCCTCATGAGACATTCCAACTTTTCTTTTTTCGATTTTTATGAGCCCATCTTTATGAAGGTGAAAGTCTTGGAGAATAGGGTTTCACTTAGTGCAGAGCTTGGATATTTATTATTCATTTAGGCAGAGACGCTGTGACATTATTACATAAGCATGGGTGTTCTTCGGGATGGCTTTAATGTGCTAGCAATGTGAAAAGGCTGTTAATTAAAGAACAAGCACCGTGGTATTTTTCACTTGGGAATCAGTTCCCAATAGAATGGTCATTTGCCACTTGCTAGCATATCCACAGATTAAAAGGTGACTAGCTCCAAGGGTCTGCCTTTCAGTAGTGCTGAAAGAAATGATTTGTGCCATTTGCAGATGGCTTTCACTTGGCAGAAGCAGGCACTTGCCACATCTCTATCAACAGGACAACTGTGGGAAATTGCATGCCAGGGTAGAATCTATTTGTACAAGTTTTGTAGTCATTCAGTATCATTCAATACCACGTTAATTGCTTCATTGTGAAAACATTTGTTTCTCCTCAATTTTAATAGATCCTTGTTTTCAAAATTGTTTCCTTAGATACCATTTAAAGGGACTGCCCACCCACAATTGTCTCTTTAGCTGGCGGGGAGTAGATGAGGGTGGATGGAGGCAGGGGGGAGAGGCTCAGGGGAGAGCGGTATGTGTTGGACAGAAATGAGGAGCCCGAGTTTGTTTTCATCATCTGTCCTGCTCTGGGGATCAGTGGGTGAGCCTGCGAGGGGCGGGAGATTAGGGCCAGTTGCTAAAATGATGGTGCAGCTGGTACTCTTCCCTTGAGGAAAACCACATTTCATCTCCAAGGGTTCTTAAAGCTAAGACTTTCCCTAATCATGCTCAACTGTAAGAAAAGGCCCACGACCCAGACAATATTTTTTTCCCTCTTAAAACATAAATTAAATTTTCTGGATTCCCTTTCCCCAATAATAGTTCAGCCCCCCAAATTCTCATCATGGATGTTTTGTGGCGTGCATGCTAAGATGATATATACCCTTATCTGGCCTTTTTTTCTGTACTCTTTAACCAACTCTCTTCCTCTGTCCCCACAACTCAAGACCCTATAAATATTACCTCAAGAAATCACCTATTTTCCTTAAAAAATCGTATTATTTTATAAATGCCCATAGAATCTGCTTTTGTTACTGTAGATGGAGACAGAACTAGGGACTAAGAGATCAGACGCCACTTCTCTGTCCCTGACACCCTGTCAGCGAGCCCTGGGCCAGGCACCTCGCCTCTTAGGGCTTCTGTTTCCCCAGCTGGACAATAGAGAGTCTTGTCTAAGACCTCTTCCCCTCTTCTAAAGAAAAATACCTTCATTAATTGGAGATACATTAGGGATTTTATTGTGGAAAATGCAAAATAAAACATGCACTATTAATAATAAATCACAATCATTTAAAAATCTTTATAGAACCAGTGGCATACCATGTGCGAGGAAACGGTATGCACTGTTATTCAGCAAATTGCCTCTGGTTCCAACACTGGACATTTCAGGGCAATCTGTTCTTGTCCCCGGCTGGTGAAAGTTGCAATTAGTTAGAACGTGGACTGTAACTCTAATGGGGTCCATATGATAAACCCGCCGTGCCATGGCGGTGATGTGAGGATCTTTCTTTCAATGAGGGTTAAAAGGATACAAGTTTTATATTTTCCCATTGGCTTTCAAAAAGGACAATTTGGGGGCAGTATAGGTTAACACTTAACTTTTAAAGAGAATTCACGAAATCACTGCCTAAATATTTCAGGAATTTAATAAAACAAACACATAGTTATTAACATTATTATCAAAGGTGACATTGATAGCAAAAAAATTATGTTTCATTAACTTGTGAGATATTACTCGGCAGTTTTGGCTTTGGGTATCCTGTGAGTCTGGGAAGAAAGTCACCGTATTCTATGCCCGCAGCCCACACCCAAAAGGCAGTTACAGCACTGGGGAACTTTTCTACTTAACTCACCACACAGACGGGCCGTTTTCCTCTGAAATAACTGATGTTTTCTAAAATCTATTAATCACCACAAAATCAAAGCCAAGATCTAGACTTAACCCCCAAATATATAATACTCAGAAGATATCAGTAAAAAATAATTTCGCCTTTTGAGTAATGTATACCAAAATAACATAAGACAATACTTTGTGCATTTAATAATAGTCAATGTTATAGAAATGGTTTAAAACAGGAGAGGAATGTGTACCTATTTTGAACTAAATATTTGCAAGTCTGGCTGAAAATCAAATTTCTTTAATTCTTATTTTAGTGTTCTTTTTGATATAACTCTCACAAATTCATACTTGTAATGTAATGGCTCTTTAAAAAAATAAATATCAAGAGATGTCAACTCAGTGGAGTTGCAGTAGAGGTTCCCCAAGAAAACTTCTAAGTAATCTATAGCATGTTTGGCTTTTTTCCATAAATTCTAATATGCTGACTAAGTTAAATGATTCATCATCTTTACTAAGAGTATGACTGTCAACATTAACAAATATTTCATTTTTGACTAAAGTCCAAAATGAATCTAAATATGGTTAATTCTTGGGTTTTCATGCAGATGGAGAAAGCAATGTTGGAATAATCCTACATTAACTTATTCTCATTTAGGGAATTAATGTGCGACATACATATTTACTTCTGGCAGCAGGTTTGTTGTTATACTTTGGTCCTAAGTTCACATTATGCCTGTCCTGTGATTTCTTAGTAGACAATGAATGGCGGTAAGAGGCTGGCAATAAAGAAGTTATTCTGAGTCTGCTAGCTGACAGAAGGGAACCAGATTGGAACTTAAAAACTGGATGAGGGTAATTTGCAGAATGAATGATTCACATACAGATAATTGAATGTGGGTTTAACAACTTCCGAGAGCAGACATTGTGGTTGGATCTGAAGTAGAAATTGTAGCGTACTTGTTTGATTTTTGAATAGCATCTTTTGGAAATAAAATATGAGAGGAAAATGAGTAAGATGGTTGAAAGAATGAAGACTGAAGTTTTAATAGTTAATATTCATAATATTTATTTAGCGTCTATTATATATGAGCTATTATTTTATTTAATTGTCACTGTCAATGCTACTGCAGGCACTATTATTCTCCTTTTATAGATGAAGAACCTATAATTTACAGAGGTTAAGCTATTGTCAAAGGTCAAGTAGCAAGTGGTAGAGACAGATGTGAATCTGTCAAAGCCCATATTGTTAATTACTATAACATGATGCCTCTCTTACTATAACAGGCATTCTTAACCTGGTGTCCTGTCCAGATGTCTGTGGGGAGCCCGATACTACACACAATTTCATATCTGTGTGAATTTTTCCCCAGTACAACAGTGATAGTTTTATCAGAAGGTCATAAAGATGAACCGAAGAAAGATAAGAAATAATGGACCAGAGTGATGAACAAAGCTGATAGTCATTTAAAAAACAAAAAACAAAGATAAATATAAAAACTTAAATTTAAATTTAAACTTAAACTTAGAAGTACACAGTAGGGATGTCCTGGAATACAGCAGCAAGAGGATTTGGCTTTGAATGTTCAAAGTGCTTGGACAAGGTGAGGAAGTTCCTGGCAGGCCCGGGACGGCTGCGGCCGCGGAGGGACAGGCAGAAGACAGGCGCCTCTCACTGGGGTCTGGGTTACTCGGGTCACTCGGGTCACGTGCGAGCGCTGTGTTCTCGTCAACACCACGCTCCCGAGCAATACTGGAAAATGGAGTGAAATCTCTTTAGGAAAAGGCAACAAGAATGATAATGAGCATGAAAACCCTATCATGGGAGGAAGAGTTGAATGGCCTGGGAATAACTGCCTGGAGAAGAAAATGCACAATAGAAGAAGGCTGCTGTGCTGATCACGTAGAACGAGTCAGAACCGGACTTTGCGGGGGTGGGGGTGGGGGGGGAGTGGAGCTCATCCCGGTCTACAATGGGAAGACTTTCCCAGAAGAGGTCATTAGTGACCTCGTGGTTACTGCAAGTGTTGAAGCAAGCCTCTCGGTAGCTACTAAATGAGAGTTTAAAGAATCAGTACACAAAAGGCCCAGGAATCTGTATGTTAAGAAGTGCCTCCCTGAAATTCTGATGAAAAACTAGGTTTGTACTGTTTGCCGGAAGACCAGGTACCAAAATAATTGTAAAAGTTATATTGCTTTGGAAAAAATAATCTCAAGAGAGAACCTATGCAATCTCTTTAACTTCTAAACACTAAGAGAGCAAGCCAAACCACACAGCAATGTTACACTAGCATCTACAGAATCCCTTTCAGAAAACATCATCATCATAATGCATATTAGTAGAAGCCTGAACGTAGCATGGTTTCTAGAACAATGATACATTTCTAAGGTGTCTTTCAGAGATCAGAGTATTCTCAAGTGCTTTAGAAATGTTAACCTTTGAAAATGTTTTGATTCACAAGGCACAGTGACAAGGGTGTGTATGCTATCAGTCCTCAATGAAGGCAGGCGGCAGGAATGAGTGGAACTCGGGGACCAGCGGAGCAAGGTGGTAGTGTCACTGGTTTCCCCAGATCCTGGCCTGACATACTCAGGGAGGAAGAGAAAACATAATGTTATATATTTTGACTTTTGCCACACAGTTGCAAGAGTTCTATAAATACACATCTGCACATACAACGTTCTCTCACCCCTCCCCATTTCATAGACTAGAGCAAATGCAAGTGCTTACTGTCATTTCTGAGGAAATTATTAAGCAGCTGGAAAAGAGGAAAACTATCCCAGGAGTCCTGTGGCTGAGCCTCCAGTGCTGTATCCATATCCACTGTGAATAAAGCCCAAAACTTCTCTGCATGCTCTGCCAATAAATCCGGCCACCAGGCAAATGCCTGTTAAAGGATAAAGAAATAATGTAAAAATACATTACTTGTTAGAAACATACACAAATACTATGCCCCTTGAATACACGTCATTAAAAGTGCAGTGGCAGCCCTGGCTGGTGTGGCTCAGCGGATTGAGTGCCGGCCTGAGAACCAAAGGGTCGCTGGTGTGATTCCCGGTCTAGGGCCTGTGCCTGGGTTGAACCCAGGTCCCCAGTAGGGGGCGTGCAAGAGGCAACCACGCATTGAGGTTTCTTTCCCTCTCTCTCTGCTTCCCGTCCCCTCTCTCTAAAAATAAACAAATAAAATTAAAAAATAAAAGTAAAGTTGTAGCAGAATATTGTAGAGCATGAAATCAAGTGCTTAATACATCTTTTCACAGAAAAGAGAAGTGCTGGACACGACACCAAAACATTCAAAGTAGTTATATTTAAATTATGAGAGAAAAGAATTTTTCTTTATATATTTTTCAAATGCTCTAAGTTAAACATGTATTTTTAAAATAAAGCAATGGCAGCCATCGTACTTTTTAGAAGATTTTATTTTATTTATGGTTAATGAGAGGGAAAGGGAGGGAGAAGGACAGGGAGAGAAACATTAATGTGTGATAGAAACATCCATTAATTGCCTCACATTCCCCCAGCTGGGGACCCGGCTCCCAACCCAGGCATGTGCTGTGACCAGGAATCAAACCGGCAATCTTTCAGTTTGCAGGAGGACGCCCAACCCACTGAGCCACACCAGTCAGGGCGGCCAGGGTCCATTTTAATTCTACTTCAGATTTCACATTTTATTCATTGATGCTTATTAATTAAATACGTGTATCTATAAAATTTCTTCTCACATTTAAACATTCTCATCCTTTATTTGTAGTATATTTTTTATAAATCTAAGGTCTAGCCCCGACAGGTGTGGTCACTGGTTTGATTCCTGGTCATGGCACAGGCCTAGATTGCAGGTTCATTCACATTTGGGGCATGTGTATGAGAGGCAACCTATCAATGTTTCTTTTTAATATCAATATTTGACTTCCTCTTTCTCTTCAAAAATAAATATATAAATAAAAAATTAAAAAGAAATCTAAGGTCAAAAGCTAAAATACACTTTCATAGAGACTTCCTGACCCTCCCATGTAAATTAGGTTCTCCTAATATATTTCAGATATTTATTTTATCTCTCTGACCCATTTATTTTACAGGTCTTAGCATTGCATATGGGACTACATTTGTGAATATTTTCATATCTGCCTCTTAAATTAGATTTTATACTCAACCAGACATTTCCTAATGCCTTTTAAGTAATGGCAATAATCACTTTTAAAAAGTTGTGCTGTTTAAATGGGTAAAAATAATATTTATTTTTTAGAAAGTTCTTGAAAATAAGTATGTACCATGCTCATAGATTGGAAGAATTAACATCATCAAAATGTCCACAGTACCCAAAGCAATTTATAGATTTAACACAGTCCCTATTAAAGTACCAATGACATTTTTCACAGATATAGAACAAACATTTCAAAAATTTATATGGAACCATAAATGACCCCGAATAGCTGCAGCAATTTTGAGAAAGAAGAACAAAGTAGGAGGGATCACAATACCTGATATCAAACTATATTACAAGGCCACTGTAATCAAAACAGCCTGGTACTGGCATAAGAACAGACACATAGACCAATGGAACAGAATAGAGAGTCCAGAAATGAACCCAAGTCTCCATGGTCAATTAATATTTGACAAAGGGGGTGGAAGCATAAAATGGATTAAAAATAGCCTCTTCAACAAATGGTTTTGGGAGATCTGGACAGATACATGCAAAAAAATGAAACTTGACATCCAACTTACACCATACACAAAAATAAATTCAAGGTGGATAAAAGACTTAAATATAAGTCATGACACCATAAAAGTCCTAGAGGAAAACATAGGCAGGAAAATCTCAGACATTCCATGCAGCAACATCTTCACTGATATGTTCTCCAGAGCAAAGGACACAAAGGAAATAATAAACAAATGGGACCTCATCAAAATAAAAAGCTTCTGCATGACTGAAGAAAACACTGGCAAAATGAAAAGGGAACCAACCGCATGGGAAAACACATTTGCCAATGACACCTCAGAAAAGGGTTTGATCTCCAAAATATATAAAGAACTTACATGACTCCACTTGAGGAAGACAAACAACCCAACTAAAAAAATGGGCAAAAGAGTTGAATAGACACTCCTCCAAGGAGGACATACAGAGGGCCCAGAGACATGAAAAGATGCTCAGCATCACTAGCTATCAAGAGATGCAAATTAAAACCACAATGAGATGCCACTTCACACCCATCAGGATGGCCCTCATAAACAAATCAATAAACAGCAAGGATTGGAGGGGATGTGGAGAAAAGGAACCCTAGTGCACTGTTGGTGGGAATGCAGTCTGGAGTAGCCACTGTGGAAAACAGTATGGAATTTCCTCAAAAAACTAAAAATGGAACTGCTTTTGACCAGAAAATTCTACTGCTGGGATTATATCCTAAGAACTCTGAAATGCCAATCCAAAAGAACCTAAAGAACCTATGCACCCTAATGTTCATAGCAGACCAATTTACAATAGCCAAGGGCTGGAAGTAACCTAAGTGCCCATCAGTAAATAGTGGATCAAAAAACTGTAGTGCATTTACACAATGGAATTCTACACAGCAGAACGAAAGAAGGAGCTCCTACCCTTTGCAATGGCATGGATGAAACTGGAGAGCATTATGCTAACTGAAATAAGCCAGGCGGTGAAAGACACATACCACATGATCTCACCTTTATGTGGAAACTAATCAACAAAACAATCAAGCAAGCAAAATATAACCAGAGACACTGAAATTAAGAATAATTTGACAGTAACCAGAGGGAAGAAGGGAGGGGATAATGGGGGGAAGGGTTTTCAGGAACAACTATAAAGGACACATGGACAAAACCAATGGGGAGATGGAAGCAGGGGAGGGAGGTGGATTTGGCTGGGGTCGGGGAGAGTGGTGGGGAGTAAATGCAGACAATTGTACTTGAACAACAACAAAATAGTTAAAAAAATAATAAAATAAAATAATGTGGCTTGATTATGGACCACCGCATCAAGCCTGCCTGACTGAAAACCAGTAGCGGACCTGCCTGTCCATGGCCCCTGCCACCTGGCCCACCCAGAAACTCTGCCTGGGCTGACTGGCAAAGGGCTTTCCCTGCAGAAGCACGTTTTTAAAGAATGGAAGAGGTGACTACTTCTTCCAATGTGCAGACACCAATGCAAGGCTACAAGGATCATGAAGAATCAAAGAAACTTGGCACAAACAAAGGAAAATAAAGTTTCAGTAACCAACACCCCCAAATGGAGATCTATGAACTAATTGCCTGAAAGTGTTAAAAAATCATTTTAAGCTAAGTGAGCCACAAGATATCACACAGAGAGAACAAAATGGTATCAGGAAAGCAATACATGAAGAAAAGTGGTAAGTTGGACAGAAACCATAGAAAACAACCAAACAAGTATTCTTCATCTGAGGAATACAAGATGGAAAAATTCAACAGGGAACTTTAATAGATTTAAACAAGAAGATAAAGAACCAATGAACTTGAAAACAAGTAATCTGAAGTTATACAGTTACAGTAACAAAAGGAAAAAGAATTTAAAAAGTGAAGAAAGCCTATGGGACTTATGGGACCTCATCAAGAAAACGGATGATACCTATTATGGCAGTCTCAGATGAAAGAGAAAGGGACAGAAAGCTTATTTAAAGAAATAGTGGCTTAAACTCCCCAAATCTGGATAGGAAAATGGACACCCAGATTCATGAAGCCCAGAGGACACCAAATGGCTGGACCTAATGAGGTCTACACTGAGACACATTGTAATTAAATTGCCAAAAGTCAAAGACAAAGAGAGAATTTTGAAACTAGCAGAGAAATACGACTCATCATACACAGGGGACCCTCTTCCCAATAAGGCTACGAGCAGATTTCTCAGCAGAAATCTTGGAGGCTTGCAAGCAGTGGTGAGATATATACAAAATGCCACCCTGGCTGGTGGCTCAGTTGGTTGGGCGTCATCCCGCGAAGTGGAAGGTTGCCGATTCGATTCTAATTCCCAGTCAGGGCATATTGGTGTTTCTCTTCCTCTCTTTCTCCCTCCCTTCTCCTCTCTAAGAATAAATAAAATAATTTTTAAAAAGATATGCAAAGTGCTAAAAAAAAAAAACAAAACAACCCTGCAAACCAAGAATACTATCCTCTAAAGATGAAACAAAATTGTCCTTTAAATTTAATGAACATTGTGGGAACATTTTCCTCAAAACTTTTTACGCATCATAAAGATCCCTTTACTAAATTAGTTGTAGAAGCTGTTCTCATATTGAAAGGCTCTGGTAATCTGGAGGCAATTCACATCCTCAGGAAGCTGGCAGATTCCTATTTAGATGAAGGCTTTCTGTTGGATAAAAAAAACTGAAGCATATCAACCAAAACAAATTGAAAATGCTAAAGTTCTTATGGCAAATACTGATATGGATACAGACAAAGATATTTGGTGCCTGTGTAATAGTTAATTCTACAACAAAGGTTGCTGAAATAAAACATGCAGAATAGGAAAAAGCGAAGGAAAAAGATGAACGCATTTTTAAGCATGGGATAAATTGCTTATTAACAGGCAATTAATTTACAATTAGCCCAAACAGCTCTTTGGTGTTGCTAGTGTTATGGCTACTGGACATGCAAATTTTGAAGGTGTGAAATGCCTGGCTCTTGTCACAGGTGGTGAAACTGCCTTTACCTTTGACTACCCAGAACCAGCGAAGCTTGGAAGTGGCAAGCTTACTGCGGAAGTTATAGTTGGAGAAGACAAGCACCTTCAGGGGTAGCCCTTGAGAGGCTTACACTGTTGTTCCTCACGGTACCACTCAACAAATTTTATACGGAACAGAAAGATCCTTGCAAATGCTCTTTGTGTTCTTGCCCAAACCGTGAGGGATTCTGCAACAGTTTATGGAGACGGCTGCTCTGAGATGCTGATGGCTCACGCTGTGACACAGCTTGCCAGTAAAACACCAGGTAAAGAAGCTGTTGCGATGGGTCTTATGCTAAAGCACCGAGAATGTTGCCAACTAAAGTGGCTGACAAAGCAGGCGATGACAGTGCAGATCTGGTGGCACCATTCTGAGCTGCCCACAGTGAGGGCAATACACCTGCTGGACTTGATGTGAAGGAAGGTAATACTAGCGATATGGAAATACTGGGTATAACAGAAAGTCCCCAAGTGAAGTGGCAAGTCCTTCTCAGCGCAGTTGGAGCAGCAGAGGTGATTCTCCATGCGGACAACATCATCAAAGCAGCACCGCAGAAACGTGCCCTTGATTGCCACCCCTGTGAGCTTTCCTGTACGCAGTTATGCTCTGGACCAGTTCATAGCAACGCTGTTTGAAAGACTTTGCCTTCTTAAAGAAGACAGGGGAATCAAAGTTTATCTGTGGTTCTTACATCCTCAGGTCTGGACATTTAGCTGATGTTTTATTTTAACTTGGGTCTAATTTATTTGCTGTTTATTTTCCATAAAATTCCATTGATTTAAAAGTCCATTTCCCATACGGAGCATCAAAAAAATTTTGAACACTTAAAAACATAGGAATAAAAGTGAATGAGAGATACAGTGTTTCCTAGACAAGCAAACACTGAACAAGGGTGCCACCACTAGATCTGTCTTACAAAAAGCGCTAAAAGGAATTCTTCAAATTGAAACAAAATGTTGTGAATATACACAGAAACACAAATGTAAATGAAAGTATAAATCTCACTGGTAAAGGTAAATATATAAACAAATAAATAGTAATGCAATATTGTAATTGGTGGCATATACATTTTCTTAACCTTCATGTAAAGTCTAAAAATGTCTAAAAAGTCTAAAACAACTACTAACACAAAAATTTGTTCATGGATACTCAGTATAGAAGAAATAAATTCTCATATCAATAACATAATGTGGTTGTGGGGGGAAATAAAAGTATAAAGTGTTGCCTATGATTCAATTGAAGCTGTTATCAGTTTAAAATAGACCGTTCAAATCTCTGGAGTCCAGCTGAGAGGTCAGTCCTTATCTGGATAAAACAAGATACGACTCTATGTTGCTTACGAGATACCAACTTAGATTTTAGGACACACATAGGTTGAGAGTGGAGGGATGGAAAAAGATATCCCATGCAATGGTACCCAAAGGAGAGCAGGGATAGCTGTACTTACATCAAACAAAGTAGCAAAAAAATTGCCACAAGAGACAAGGAAGTTCATTACATAATGATAAAAGGGTCAATTCACCAGGATGATAAAAATATATACACTCACATACATCATATGCACAAATACAGATGTCTCATCAGAGTACTGATGTATATAAAGAAAACATGAATAGATCTAAAAGGAGAAATAGACCGCAATACAATTTCAATAGAAAACTTCAATACTGCACTTTCAATAGATCATCTAGACAAAAATTTAATAAGGAAGCAGCAGACTTCAACAATACTATAGTTCAAACAGACCTAACAAATATACACAGAATATTTCACCCATCAGCAGCACACAGCACATTCTTCTCAAGTACATACAGAACATTTTCCAGGTAAGATTACATGCTAAATCACAAAACATGTCTTAACAAGTTTAAGATTGAACTCATCCCTACTATCTTTTCCAACAACAATGGAATAAAATTAGAACTTAATAACACGCGGAAAAGAGAAACATTCACAAATGCATGGAGATTAAAGAAGACACTCTTGGACAACCACTGAGTCAAAGAAGAAACCAAAAAGGAAATAGAAAATATTTTGAGACAAACAGAGATAAAAATAAAACATACCAAAATTTATGGGATGCAGTAAAAGCAGTACTAAGAAGACTTTAGAGCAATAAACACCAAGAGTAAATTTTTAAAAAGACAGATTTCAATTAAAAAATCTAATGTTACAGCTCAAGGGACTAAAAAAAGAGCAAATTAAGATTGCAGTTAGAAAAAGAAAAAATAAAGATTGGAGCATAAATAAAGAACAACAACAAAAAAGATCAATGAAACTAAGAGTTGGTTTTTTAAAGGTAAACAATATCAACAAACCTTTAGTTAGACTAACAGAGAAAAATGAGAGAAGACTCAAATAAAATAATAAATTAAAGAGGAAACATTATAACTGATGCCACAGAAATAAAGATATAAATACCATTATGAACAATCATATATAAAAAAAAACTGGACAACCTAGAAGAAATGGATAAATTCCTAGAAACATAAAAACTATCAAGACTAAATCAAGAAGAAACGGAAAACTTCAACAGGCCTAAAACAAATAAAGAATTTGAATTAATAATAAAAAATCTCCCAACAAGAACAGCCCAGGACCAGACAATATGAACGTTTTCAATCCGTGAACATTAGTGGCCTTTCCATTTATTTGTGACTGCTTTAATTTCTTTCATCGATATTTTATACTAAAAAAAAAAAGGAATTTGAAGATGTTTATCACCTTCTATTTTTGGTGGAAAAATGTAACACACATTTATTTAGCACTACCTTGTGGACTAGACAAAGGGAAGCTGGAAGATGTTCCATTGCTGACGACTGACTGGCTCATGAGCTGCTCCTCTGTAGTTACTTCCTGCACTAGTGAGCAGCGTATTTAACACTTATTAATTTTCTCCTTTCAGAGAAAGCAGCAATTCACTATTTTCTTTCAGTTCCTCAACAATGTCCAGCCCTCCAATGAGCTCCCCTTTCATACACAGCTGAGCGTATGTTGGCCATTTGGAGAACGTTTTCCATCCTTGCCACATTTCTTCATTCTCCAACATATCAAATGTCTCACATTCAACACCAGTGCTATTTAGTATTTCCAGAGTTTGTTTGCCAAATCCACATTTAGCTTCCTGTTCGTTTCCTTTCATAAAGAGTGTCACAGAGCTTTATTTGTCAGTACTCGGAGCCATGCCTCTAATCTGGGAGCTTTGAGGCGGATTGTTAATCTAGTTTTTCAGATGCTTCCAGCTGCTTAACTCCTAGCAGCCCTCCGATGAGCTTGCCAGAAACACAGAGCTGAGAATTCTTGAAAAACAGAAAGGTGGCATCAGAACTAATTTCATAGTTTTCAGGTATTTCAGAAACAGCTTCAGCTTCCAACTTTACAAGTGAAAATTGGGGGTGTTCTTTGGCTAACTCTGACATCACACTGTTCATCTGATCACACTGTAGAGCACATGGTGCCCAAACACGGATCACAAGGGGGGACTTGGCTCTGAGGCACAGCAGCTCCGCAAACCGCTGAACCACCCTCCACTCTGCCTCTGCCGCCCCTGCACCAGCCATCAGTGCTTTACACTTCGCCCGGTGCAATCATTCCACCTCCTTGGCTAAGTTTACCCCTGTGATTTCATTGGGTTGGCCAAAAAGTTTGTTTACTTTTTTCCATAAAATAAAAGACCTATTTTTCTTTTTCACCAACAACTTTATTGATTTGGGTATTTTGAGTATGTCGACTATCTCCCATGTGGTATTATGTTGATTGTTCCAATTAATGTCTCGATTTGATTGCTATCGACTGGTCTACACGACCGTGGAGCTATGTCCAGTGAGAAATCTCCAGCACGAAACTTTGTAAACCACTTTTGACATGTTTTATCAGTCACAGCACCTCCTCCATACACTGCACAAATCTTTTTTTTTTGCATTTCAGTTGCATTTTTACCTTTCTTAACAAACCATATGCCAACAATGTTGCATATTTTCTTCCATTTTCAATATTAAAATGGCTACAAAAAGTTCATAAATTTTGATGTTTTTTTAAATGCACACTGATATCATGATACAATATAACATTGTTTTGAATGAAGTTAAAGACGACTAAGCACTCCTACAGCCATCTTTTTTTACCAACCCAATATTCTTTTTGATGCTATTGTAAATGAGATTGTTTCTTAATTAATTTTTCAAACTGGCAACCCTTCGGTTCACAGGCCAGCACTTGATCCACTGAGCCACTCCAGCCAGGGCTCTTAATTTATTTTTCAGATAGTTCGTTGTCAGTGTATAGAAATGATTTTACATCCTGCACCTTTGCTGCATTTATTCATTAGTTAATAGTTTTTATAGTCCTTATGGTTTTCTACACACAAGAGTACATAATGTGCAGAGAAAATTTTACTTCTGCATTTCCAATGTGGATGCATTTCATTTCTTTTTTTTTTGCCTGAGTGTTCTGGCAAGGATTTCCAGCCCTGTGTTGGAAAAAAAAGTAGTAAAAGTAGACATCTTTGTTAAATTCTGGATCTGCAGGGGAATTTTTCAGTTTTTCACAATTGAGTATGATGTTAACTGTGAACTTTTCTTACATAATCTTTACTGTATCAAGGCAAGTATCTTCTATAACTAACATGTTGAGTGTTTTTATCAATAAAGTGTTAAATTTTGTTAAATGCCTTTTCTGCATCTACTGAGATGTTCATGTGATTTTAAACCTTCTTTTCTTAATGTAGTGTATTACCTTGATTGATTTGTGTATGTTGAACCATCTTTGCGTCCCAGGGATAAATACCACCAGTGGATTTATGATCCTTTCAATATGCCTTTGAAATCAACATGCTAATATTTCACTGAGGATTTATGCATCCATAATCATAAGGGATACTGGCCAGTAGTTTTCTTTTCTTATAGTGTCTTTGTCTGGCTTTGATATCAAGATGATGCTGTCTTCATAAAATGAGTTTGGAAGTGTTTCCTCTTCCTTTTTTTTTTTTTTTTTTGACGAGTTTAAGAAGGATTGGTCCTGTTTTTTTTTTTTTTAATGTTGGAAGGTTACTGATTACTGATTCAAATCCCTTATTTGTTTTTGATCTGTTCAAGTGTGCCATTTCTTCTTGATAGCTTGCATGTTTCTAGGAATTTACACATTGTCATATCGTCCATATGACCTCACATTTGAACCTGCAGATTTAATGTGACCACTTTCAAAATCCCACTGGCATTTTGCACAGAAATAGAAAACACGATCCTAAAGTTCAATGGAACCACAAAAGACCCCAGATAGTCAAAACAATCTTGAAAAAAAACAAAGTTGTTCTTGATTTCAAAATATATTACTAAGCTACAGTAATTAAAATAACAAACTACTGGTAAAAAGAAAAAACAAACAAACAGACACATATACCAATGAAACAGAACAGAGAGCCCAGAAATAAACCCAGGCAAATATGGATAACTAATCTTTGACAAGGGTGCTAAAAAAAGAGAAAACAACACAAGGTGGAAATGGTACTCTCTTTAATAGATGGTGCTGAGAAAACGAAGTACCCACATGCAAAATAATGAAATTGAACCCTGATATTACATCATTCACAAAAATCAACTCTAAATAGATTAAAGACTTAAACATAAGACCTGACACCATGAAATCCCTAGAATAAAATAGGGGTAAAATTTTTTGGATATGACACCAAAACTACAGGTAACAAAACAGAAAAATAAGCAGGACCAAATCAAACTAAAAAGCTTCTGCACAGCAAAGTGAAAAGGAAACTCATGGAATGGGAGAATATATTTGACAAAATATATCTTATAAAGGGTTAATATCCAAAAATATATAAGAAACTTCTACAGGTCAATAGCAAAAAGCAAGCAAGCAAACAAAAACAATAACAAAAACATATAACATGGTTAAAAGACAGGCAGAAAAAAATCCAAAATCAAAAACCTGAATAGGTATTTCTCTGAAGAAGACTGACAAATGGCTAACAGGAATATGAAAGGGTCCTCAGCATCAGTAATAATTTGATTTTCAATAGCAATTAAAAACCACAGAAAGTTATCACTTCACGCCTGTGAGAGTAGCTATTATAAAAGAAACAAAGAGAAGTTTGTTGAGGATGTAGAGAAGAGAGAATGGTTGTACACTGTTTGCGGGAATATAAATGTCAAAGCTGATGGACATTATACTAAGTTAAATAAACCAGACACAGGCCCTAGCTGGTGGGGCTCAGCAGATTGAATGACGGCCTGCAAACCAAAGGGTTGCAGGTTCAATTCCCAGTCAGGGCATTTGCCTGGGTTGTGGGACAGGTCCCCAGTAGGGGGCATGTAAAAGGCAACCACACTCAATGTGTTTCTCTCCCTCCTTTTCTCCTTTCCTTCCCCTTTCTCTAAAAATAAATAAATAAACCTTAAAAAAAATAAACCAGGCACAGAAGGACAAATACTGCAGGATCCCATTTTTTATGAGTAATCTAAAATAGTTGAATTCATAAAAGCAGAGAGTAGAAAGGAACTTTTCAGAAAGTAGAACAGCTGCAGGCGCGGGGAGGGAAGTTGTGAAACGGGGACATATTATTGAAAGGACACAAAGTTTTGACTATACAAGATGATCAAGTCCCACAGGTCTGATGTGTAGCGCCGTGCCTCTAGTTAACAATGCTGTACTCAAAATTTTGCTCTGAGGGCACATGTTGTGTTAAGTGCTCTTATCACACACAAAAAATAATGTGGGATTCTCTGGTCACAACAATCTCAGCTTTGTTTTAATTTGCATTTTTCTAATGATAAATAAGTTTAAACATTTTTTCGTATGTTGAAGGGCTCTCTTTATACTGTTTTTAATGAATTATCTTTTCCCTATTTAAAATTTAGACTTTGGTTATAACTTTTTTTTTAAACAATTTTTAAAAAAGATCCTATTTATTTATTTTTAGACAGAGCGGAAGGGAGAGAGAAAGAGAAGGAGCAAAACATGGAGGGAAACATCAATGTGTGGTTGCCCCTCAAGGGTTCCCCACTGCGGACCTGGCCTGCAACCCAGGCACGTGCCCTGACTGGGAATTGAACCAGCGACCCTTTGGTTCCCAGCCTGCGCTCAGTCCACTGAGCTACACCAGCCAGGGCTGGTTACAACCTTTTAATGAACTAACTATAATAAATTCACACTTCTGCGATAGAGATGTTTTTATTCTTCCAATTAAAATGAATCTTTTTTTTAAAAAGATTTTATTTATTCATTTCCAGACAGAGGAGAAGGGAAGGAGAAAGAGAGAGAGAGAAACATCAGTGTGTGGTTGCCTCTCTCACACCCACCCCTGGGCACCTGGCCCACAACCCAGGCGTGTGCCCTGACTGGGAACCCGAACTGGTAACCATTTGGTTTGCAGGCCTGGGCTCAATCCACCGAGCCACAGCAGCCTGGACAAAATTAATAATTTTAAAAAGGATTTATCATACCATAGCCAGAGAACTTTCTAAGGCTTTCCCCTTCTGCGACTAAGCTGCTCAGTCCTCCCCAGGAAGCTAAGGCTGTGTTGGGGTGAGGCCCTGACTTCAACCAGGCAGTGCTCACCTAGCGCCTGCCCACACCACGCACTCTAGCTGGGAGCTCGCCCACGTCTACTCAGCCCTTATCCTGCACGAGGATGAGGTGACAGTGTTGGAGGACAGGATCAAGGTCCTCAGGAAAGCAGCTGGTATAAAGGTTGAACTTGTAAGGCCTGGACTGTTTGCAAAGACCCTGGCCAGTGTCAACATCAGGAGCCCCTTCTGCAACATAGGGGCTGGTGGGCCTGCCCCAGCAGCTGGTGCTCCTCTGCCAAGACTCTGAGGAGTCTCGTGATGACATGGGCTTTGACCTTTTGAACTAAATCTCTTTTGTAACACATTCAATAAAAGTTGAACTTGGTCAAAAAAATGCCCCTCCAAAACCCTTCTAAGAACATGTGAGGTTTACGGTTGCAAAACTTCACTTAATTTCTTCAAATGTAAATTAGATTTAAACCACAAAAGAAAAACCAAATGTGGATTATAAATACTGGCACTTTGAATATTCTTTAAAAACATATCACAAGAATAACGTGTGATATATTAATAAAAAAACTTTACCGTGTAACTAAAAGAAGAGAGCAATATAAACAACACACTTGAGAGTTAGGGACCATTTATTGCCTGGCCCTATGTTTGTAACTTTAACTGGTGGAAACGATATGCTCTATTTAAACTGAGCTGCTGCTCTTTGAAAATATTATCTCTGACTACTTTTTATTCAAATATCTACTAGAATGGGTGTTTGACACACAATATAAAAGTAAAAAATAAAACAGCATACCCAATTTCATTACATATAGCTATCCTGCCTTTCAGGGCGGCAGTTGTGCCTCAAAACGGGCATCTGAGAGTCTTTGCTCTGGGCAGAGCCGGAGACAAACTAGTAAATGCAGTTCTGCAGAGAGCGACATTTACGAAGTCTCACTTCCAGCCACAACCAATACGTCTGCAGAAGGTTCAAATTAGATCAGTACTGTCTCAAGACTGAGAAGGGTTTCAGAGCTCTTTTAAAAGTTAATTTCATGGTGGGAAGTGAAATCAAATGGAACAAAACTTTCTTTAAAAAGGTAGTGTCAGGGCGGCAAGATTTTTTCATCAACTCAAAATTTCCATTATGCTTTGCAGAAGTATCTAGTTATGCCTCAAACTGTATTCCTGATCATGTTATTCCTGAAAAAAAGTCAACCAATCTGTGATAAATGCTTATATTCTAATGATGACTAGAGAAAGCCTTAAGCAACCATTGTCTTTCAAAATAAAAGTCAAGAGCCACAGGTGGTTGAGAACACAGGGTCAATTCCACCCCTATCTTCTCTTCTTTTTTGCCACCAACCTGGGCGGCAATTATCCCACCCTGGGTCGGCAGTAAGAAGAGGGATTACCTAATTTTCCTCCCTAGAGTCAACCTTCATGAGACATGCCTGAGGCTCCACAACATCAGTCTCCAACAGGGAGGAGAAAACCCTTCTCAGAAATGTGTCCATCTGTAGAGCACCAATCAAATGCCATGATCATCTGGGTGATAGTTTTCTTGGCTTTAATGCTAAGCCTCTAATTCATGTCCATGAGACAGCAGAGGAAGATAGCAATGTTTAATTTGACTGAGAGGGAAACACAAAACAAAACATGATTGCAATCCTTTAGCCATTCCACTTCTACCAAATTTATAACAGTAAGTATTGTGTAATATACACAATAAATGTATATGAAAACAACATATGAGGCAGGGTAGGCTGACAATACTTTGAAAGCCGTGTTTACTGAATGTGGTTGAAAACAGTGGCAGGTAAGAATGAACCCTGAAACAGAGCAGAGTACTGAGCTTTTGAACTTAGTGATGTGACTTGAGTAATCATGGGCAAATCAATCCTCTGGGTGGACTTCTACTTCCTTATCTACAAATTGGCAGTAACAATACTTGCCCTGGAGTTGTTGTGAAAATTCAATGACTATGAAAAATCTCTTGCTGTATAAAAGTAAAACAAATAAATACACAAACAAAAAACCCACCAAAAAACCAAAGATTATCAGTAATTACAGAACTGAGTTGAGAGCGGCAGGAAGATGGTGGAGGAATGAGTGAAGTAGTACTAACCTCCTCGCAGGACCAATCTGGAATTACAACTGAATTGTGGAGAAATCACCCAGAACAAACTGAACAATAGCAAGAGAGAAGCCTTATAACCACAGACAGACAGAAGAATCAGCTTCAGCACAACCTGACTGGTAAGGAGTGCGGCAGAGACTCAAGAGGGCTGGCTGAGTGTCCACAGGCAACAGCACCAGAGGGATAATTAAGCAGCCAGTTGGATCCCCCTGGGTAGAGTGGGGTCTAAACCCTAAGCTAGGATCCCCAGCCTAGAGCACAAGAGCCCAAAAAGTACAGAGATAATAAAGAGTGGTGGAAAGCAGCAGAGTTGCTGTTTGTCAGAGATGGACAGCTGGAGACTCAAAAGAGCCATTTAAAGGGCCAACACACAAATTTTCATTTTCAGCCACTTGCCTGGGCTCCAGCAAAGGTGGGGGCCAAGTGGGCTGGAGACACCTGAGGAAAGATTGGGGATGGAAGCTATGGGGAAAGAGCTGAGAGAGTGGACAGCAGGATCTGGGTGCTAAGTTATCCCCCATATGGCAAAAGCTATTGTACTCAGGCAGACCACTCCCCTCTGAGCAGCAGCCTGAGGGGGAACAACAGCCCTGCCCCCAGGAGAGACTGTCCCCCCCGTTCTGCGGTGCTTAAGCCTGACTGCTGAGTGCAGAGTGACTAGATTAACAACTGAAGGAAACAGCCACGGACAGGAGATCCCTGGTAAAGGGGCAGGGGTAGAGTGGACTAGAGACACTTGAGGAGACTAGGGACAGAGGCTTGGGGGAGAGAACTGAGGGAGTGGACACTAGGATTCTGGTGCGGAGTCATCTCCCATACAGCAGCAGCCACCCGCTCAGGCAGACCACTCCCCTCCGAGCAACAGCAGTCTGAGGGTAAACAACAGCCCGGACCCCAGGAAGGATTCTGCCCCGCCCAGTGATACTTAAACCTGACTGCTGTGTGCAAAGTGACTAGATTAACAACTGGAGAAGACAGCCACAGACAGCAGATCCTTGGAAATCTTGAACTGGCTGCCTAAGGTCAAGGGGATTAATATCTGACATCACCAGAGGCAGAACCAGAAAGAAAAAAAACAGTGATAAATATCAGAGGCTACTGAGATGAAATCCACTGTGGTCTTCTCTAGGATTTGCAATATTTTCTTTCCTGCATAGCTTTTTAACACTCAGTTCTTGTCCTTCAAGTCTGTACATATTAAGTCACTAGTGTATTTATAGTGTATTTCAATTTACATATTTTGCCCCTCCCTTCTCTTACCCCATTTTACCTTCTTCTTTCTCTCAATATTTTCATTTTAAATTTTGTTTCTTCTATTGCTACAACTTGTTTCCATTCTACACTCTTACTATTTCTCCCCCGTCCAGACACACACAACCAATTTTCTTGTCATTGGTCATCACCCATCCTGTTCCTTCCACTCGTAAAATACCCACGTTCTCTCTCCACCTTTACAAATCTTTGCTAGCTGGTTGTGGGTAGCGTAGTTGTTGTTGCATTGTTCTCAATTTTATCTCTAGATCTTCACTAATTTTGTATTTCAAATATCAAATTTTACTAGTCCCCTCTTCTTTTTTTAATCTCAAATTTTTAATTTTGTCCTGTCTTAGCCTGTTTTTTTCTTTTTTCTTTCTTATATTTCTCTTTCCTCCTGTCCTTTTAATTTTTTTTCTTTTTCCTTTTGTCTCAAACTTTAATTTTTCTCTGTCTAAACCTGGTTTTTGTTCCTCACTCTTAGTATTCTCTATCATTTCAAAAATCACTTCCCATTCCTCTAGAAATTTCTTAAGCTTTTCTTTCTTTTTTCCCTCTTATTTTCATACTACTTATATTAAGTTTTGCTCATTTGTTGTTGATAGTGCTGTGGTGGATCTTTCTCTCCAATTTGACTCCGATATTTTTATATTTATTTACTTTTTTCCTTCTTTTTTTCTTTCTCTCTCTCACTTTATTTTCTTGAATATTAATTTCCATTTAAACCTAAGACTATACACTTCCCTTCTCATACTCCATTCCACATTCTTCATTCCCTTTTTTATTTATGATGTAAATTTTACTTTCTCTCTTCGCATTGCTCTGACTCCCAACTTTTATTAGCGCTCCTCCCTCTACCCTATCCAAATTATTTTTCTTTCAGTAGGTCATCTCATATTCACTCTTGTTTCTTATAGTAGTCTTAATCTCTTTATACCCATATTAATACTGCTTCATTTGCTGTCGATAGTGGGATTGATGGGAGTGGGGGGAGTTACTTTTGTGGGTCTGGGTTTCTTTCCTGGGCTTTGTGGTTTTGTTCTGGCAGCATCTGCACAACAGCACACAAGACATGTTGGGTAGAGTAACCCATCAGAGAAAGACACAACAACAATCAAAACCGAAATACATCCAGAGAACCAACAGAAATGGCATAAAGGGCATTCCAAGAGCATCAAGTTCAGGAGATCAAGGACACTGCACTACTGAATCTCACAGGTCTCCTACCATAGAAGTTCACACCACAAACTCAGGGAGTCAAAACAGATCAATTTAAGAAGCAGAAGCAAACAAGAGTCTCCCCTAAAATGGGGAGACAAAGAAACAACCCCCAGTAGAAAGGAAAGGAGGAATCCTCAGAAAGAGTGCTAAATGAAATAGAAGCAAGTCAACTGCTAGATATTGAGTTTAAAAGAATGGTTATAAGGAAGCTCAATGAGCTCAGTGAGAATAACCAAAAACTACAGGGAAACTACACGGAACTTACTGCAAACTATACCAGCATGAAAAATGACATAGAAACAATCAACAAGGGCCAAGAGGAAATGAAGAATACAATTTCTGAACTGAAGAGCACAGTAGAAGGAATCAAAAACAGGCTAGGTACAGCAGAGAATTGAATCAGTGAGCTGGAAGACAAGGTAGAAAAGAACTCCCAGAAAGAGCAAGAAAAGGAAAAAAGACTTAGAAAGAATGGAGAGGTGTTAAAAGAACTACAGGACAGCATGATACCTAATAATATCCATATAATAGAGATATCAGAAAGAGAAAAAGAAGAACAAGGGATAGAAAACCTGTTTGAAAAAGTAATTATGGAAAACTTCCCTAATTTGATGACAGAAAAGGTCACACAAATCCAGGAAGCAGAGAGGGTCTCAATCAAGAGGAATCCAAAGACTCTCACTTCAAGACCAATCATAATTAAAATGGCAAAATTCCAAAACAAAGAGAGAATCTTAAAGGCTGCAAGGGACAAACAGGAAGTAACATATGAGGAAGCCCCAATAAGGCTATCAGCTGACTTCTCAACAGAAACACTACAAGCCAGAACAAAATGTTCAAGCCACAAGAAATGTTAAAGTAATGAAAAGCAAAGGCCTGCAACCAAGACTACTCAACCCAGCAAGGCTCTCAATTGAAATGGAAGGCCAAATAAGGAGCTTCCTGGACAAAAGAAGGCTAAAAGAATACACCACCAAACCAGTGTTGCAAGATGTGCTAAAGGGAGTGCTTTAAGAAGAGGAAGAAAAAGAGAGAGAGAGAAAGGAACACAGGTACACAAGTGGTAAAACAGTAATGAATAAGTATCTATCAATAATAACCTTCTGTGTAAGTGGATTAAATGCTCCAATCAAAAGACATAGGGTAGCTGAATGGATAATGAAACATGATCCACACATATGCTGCTTATAAGAGACTCACCTCAGAACAAAAGACTTACACAAACTGAAAGTGAAGGCTTGGAAAAAAATATTCAAGCAAACAGACGGGGAAAAAAAAGCTAGGGTAGCAATGCTTGTATCAGACAAAATAGACTTCAAAACAAAGGTCATAAAAGGAGACGCAGAAGGACACTTCATAGCACTCAAGGGAAGAATCCATCAAAAAGACATAAATATTGTAAACATATATGCACCCAACATAGAAGCACCCACATATATAAGGAAAATCTTAGAGGACTTCAAGAAAGATATAGACAGCAACACAATTACAGTAGGGGATTTTGACACCCCACTGTCAACAATGGATAGGTCCTCCAAACAAAATAACAAGGATATTGTGGAACTGCATTAGATCATATGGACTTAACTGATATATAGAGAACCTTTCATCCCAAAGAAGCAAAATACACAATCTTTTCAAATGCACATGGAATATTTTCAAAGACAGACCACACGAAGAGACACAAAACAAGCCTCAACTAATTCAAGAAAATTGAAATCATATCACGCATTTTGTCAGGCTACAAGGGCTTGAAGCTAGAAACCAACCTCAAGGAAAAAACTAAAAAATTCTGAAACACATGGAGACTGAATAGCATGCTATTAAACAATGAATGGGTTAACAATGAGAACAAGGAAGAAATCAAAAAGATTCTGGAAACAAATGAAAATGAACACAGGACAGCCCAAAACCTATGGAACGCAGCGAAGACAGTCTTGAGAAAGATGTTCGTAGCAATACAGGCCTACCTAAAAAAGATAGAGACATGTCAAATAAACCACCTAACCCTACATCTACAAGAAATGGAAGAACAACAACAAACAAATCCCAGAGTGAGTAGAAGGAAGATAATAATCAAGATCAGAGCAGAATTAAATGGTATAGAGAATAAAAGAGCAACTCAAAGTATCAATAAATCCAGGAGCTTGTTCTTTGAAAAGATACACAAAATCAACAAGACCTTTAACCAGATTCATCAAGAATAAAAGGGAAAGGACCCAAATAAATAAAATCAGAAATGAAAGAGGAGAGATCACAACTGATACCACAGAAATAGAGAGGATAGTAAGAAATCACTATACAACTATATGCCAAGAAACTTGAAAACCAGGGTGAAGTGGACAAATTTCTAAAAAAAATATAATCTTCCAAAACTGAATGAAGAAGCAGCAGAAAGCCTGAACAGACAGATAACAGCTGGTGAAATTGAAGCAGTAATCAAAAAACAACTGTCACACAAAAGCCCTGGACTGGACAGTTTCACAGGAGAATTTTACAAAACATTTAAGGAAGAACTAACCCCTATCCTTCAGACTATTCCAAAACATCCAAGAAGAGGGAAGACTCCCAAACTCTTTTCATGATGCCAGCATCATCCTAACCACAAAACCAGACAAAGACACAACAAAGACAACTTCAGGCCAATATGTTCGTCGCTGATGAACATAGACGCTAAAATCCTCAACAAAATATTGGCAAACTGCATCCAGCAATACATTAAAAAGATCACACACCATGACCAAGTGGGATTCATCCCCGGGATGCAAGAATGGTACAATATTTGCATATCAATAAATGTAATACATAATATAAACTAAAGGAAAGAAAAAAATTGCATGATCGTATCAATAGATGTGGAAAAAGCATTTGATAAGGTACAGCACCCATTTATGACAAAAACACTCAGCTCAGTGGGAGTAGAGGGATACCTCGACATAATAAAGGCCATATATGAGAAACATACAGCCAACATCATACTCAATGGGCAAAAAGTAAAAGCTTTCGCACTAAGATCAGGAACAAGGACGTCTGCTCTCACCACTTCTATTCAACGTAGTATTGGGAGTCCTAGCCACAGTGATCAGACAAGAAAAAGAAGTAAAAGGCATCCAAATTGGAAAGGAAGAAATAAAAGTGTTATTGCTTGCAGATGACATGATAGTGTACATAGAAAACTGTATAGACTCCACAAAACAACTACTTGACCTAATAAGTGAATTTGGCAAAGCAGCAGGATACAAAGTCAATATTAAAAATCGAAGGCAGTTTTGTATACCAACAATGAAACATCAGAAACAGAAATCAAGAAAAAAATCACATTTGCTATAGTAACAAGAAAAATAAGAATCTAGGAGTAAATCTAACCAAGGAGGTAAAAGACCAATACTTAGAAAACTACACAACACTGAAGAAAGAAATTAAGGAAGACACAAATAAATGGAATCGGAAGAATTAACATCATCGGAAGAATTAACATCATCAAAATGTCCATACTACCCAAAGCAATTTATAGATTCAATGCAATCCCTATTAAAATACCAATGGATCGGAAGAATTAACATCATCAAAATGTCCATACTACCCAAAGCAATTTATAGATTCAATGCATGAATCGGAAGAATTAACATCATCAAAATGTCCATACTACCCAAAGCAATTTATAGATTCAATGCAATCCCTATTAAAATACCAATGGCATATTTCACAGATATACAAAAAACATTTCAATAACTTATATGGAACCATAAATGACCCAAAATAGCCTCACCAATTTTGAGAAAGAAGAACAAAGTAGGAGATATTACCATACCTGACATCAAACTATATTACAAGGCCACAGTAATCAAAACAGTCTGGTACTGGCATAAAAACAGACACATAGATCAATGGAACAGAATAGAGATCTCAGAAATAAACCCATGTCTCTATGGTCAATTAATGTTTGACAAAGGGGGAAGAAGCATAAAATGGAGTAAAAATAATCTTTTCAACAAATGGTGTTCGGAGATCTGGACAGATACAGGCAAAAAAATGAAACTTGACGTCCAACTTATACCATACACAAAAATAAACTCAAGATGGATAAAAGACTTAAATATAAGTCTCAACACCATAAAAGTTCTGAAGGAGAACACAGGCAGGAAAAGGTAGTCCTCAGATATTCCATGTAGCAATATTTTCACTGATATGTCCCCTACAGCAAGGGACATACAGGAAAGAATAAACAAATGGGACTGCATCAAAATAAAAAGATTCTGCATGGCTAAAGAAAACATCAGCAAAATGAAAAGGGAACCAATTGTATGGGAAAACACATTTGCCAATGATACCTTCAACAAGGGTTTGATCTCTAAAACATATAAAGAACTCACATGACTCCACTCCAGGAAGACAAACAATTCTATTAAAAAATGGGCAAAGGACCTGAACAGAAACTTCTCGAAAGAGGACATACAGAGAGCCCAGAGACATATGAAAAGATGCACAGCATCACCAGCCACCAGAGAGATGCAAATTAAAACCAGAATGAGATACCACTTCACACCAATCAGAATGACCATCATAAACAAATCAACAAACAACAAGTGCTGGCAAGGATGTGGAGAGAAGGGAACCCTAGTGCACTGTTGGTGGGAATGCAGACTGGTGCAACCACTGTGGAAAACAGTACGGAATTTCCTCAAAAAACTAAAAATGGAAATACCTTTTGATTACACCCTAAGAATCCTGAACCACTAATTCAAAAGATCCTATGCACCCCAATGTTCATAGCAGCACAATTTACAATAGCCAAGTGCTGGAAGCAACCTAGGTACCCATCAATAAGCGAATGAATCAAAAACTGTGGTATATTTACACAATGGAATTCTACGCGGCATAAGATAGGAGCTCGTATCCTTCACAACAGCAGCAGCATGGATGAACTGGAGAGCATTATGCTGAGTGAAGTAAGCCAGGTGGTGAAATACAAGTACCACATGCTCTCACCTATAAGTGGAAACTAATCAACAAAACAAACAAGCAAGCAAAATATAACCAGAGACATTGAAATAAAGAACAAACTGATAGTATTAGAGGGGTGTGAGAAGGGGGATAACAGGGGAAAGAACGGCAAGGGTTAAAGGGAATTCATGCCTCTCACCTTGGGAAATGTAGCCCTAATGTTTCACGTCTAAGAGAGAAAGGCTCCAGTGGAACATGGGATGGCAAACAGGCCCCACGTGTGTGGCAGCGGAATTTCCTGTGGGAATCAGGATAGTCTATTTCTTAGAATTAAAACTTGCTCTTGCTAAAATCTCTCTCTCCCTGGATCAAAAGAACAAATGCTAATGCTTATCTAGTTTCCTTAGACTGATGCTAATCCTTTCAAAGTTCAGCCATACCTCTTGTCTTTGCTTAATCCTTTTGATGTACCTTTCGGGCTATCTACCACCTAAGGCTAATCTACAATCTACGCACGGTTAATGGGTACCATTGTGATGTGGTGTGCCCAAGGACAGCAATAAAAGCCTGTCAGGACTAGGCTCGGGGCCTCTCCCATAGGATGAGGAAGGGGTCACGTGGTCCTGGATTTTTCTAGTCCAGTGTATTACACGTGAATTTATTCACGCGCCTGCCATGGCATACGAACCCTGCTGGCCAGAATTCGCGACAAAGGGTCATGAAGGACCAGGTATAAAGAAGGACCCATGGACAAAGCCAAGGGGGAAAGGATCAGGGAGGGGTGGGGTGGGAAAAAGTGGTGGAGGGAAAATGGAGGTAACTGTACTTGAACAACAATAAAAAATGATTACAAAAAAAAGAAAAAAAGAACTGAGTTGAAATTCATACAGATCTTACAATGTGAGTTGAGATATTTTTAAAATAATAATGTTCAACATGAATTAAATAGTTTCCATGTATTACGTACTGTTCTAAAGGCTTTTCGGAGCCTTCATGTTATCTTAATTCTCCACACAACCCTTTCAGATAGATGGTATAGATTTTTTATTTTATGTAATCAAACTCAAATGAAATAACTTGCCCAAGTCATCTAGTTTATAGGTAACAGGTAAATTGGCATGCGGGGGCCGAGCTTTTACACCGGTGGCCTCTTCTTGATGAACTGCATACAGCGTGGGACAAAGGTCGGTTTACAGTTGTGTGTATGGAAAGGGACACAATATTAGTAATGATACAAGAATAAACTGTTTTTCTCATACTCACAACTGTATGTATACATGCATTTATCTATCTATCTATCTATCTATCTATCTATCATCTATCTTTCAACCTACCTACATTTTGCACATCACACCACTGGTAACATCCTCTGATTTTTTCATGTCAGAACATCTAATATGGCATAATTTCTTTTTGCCTTTTTCATATCTTTGAGTCTGAGGCTTTTCATTACTTTTACTTTCAAAATATATTAAATTGATAATTTAAGACAAAAAGGAGGATGCTTATGTAGATAAAAACATTGAATATGATTTTGAAATGCATGATGTGCTTACTTTCTCTCCAAGAAAAAAGTCCATTGAAATCTTGCCGGTGATTCTGAAAGCTCCAGAGACAGTGTAGGGTCTAGGGTGGCCCCCCCACTCCCACCACACATGCACACGCAGCGACCGGACGCAGTGGGGCAGCACCCAGAAATACTTAATGTTGTTCCGAGGAGCCAGCGGAATGGGCTAGAACGTTCAGGGGAACAACTGAACTATCGTCAAACTAATAAAACAATTTTTACAACTCTCTTGATTTACCAAAATCTCTCCCTAATTGTGTTCATATTTGAATATAAATATTGAAATAACTAAATGAGATGATGAAGTGAAAATACTTCAAAAACATATGTCAGGGTAACTGTTCCTATTACTATAGATTCACAAGTTAGTAAACAATTAGCAAACATTTCTGCTGTGTTATTTCTGCTCGTGCAATTTCATTTGACAGTCACTGCTGCAAATTGAATCTCACCTCTGTGACTTAGGCATCTGAGAGCCACTTGCTGGTCACCTTCTTCCAAAGCGAGGCACATTTGTTGACCAGAGGCTACTCTAGCCCCAAGCCTAAACCCAACCTTAAGAAATGTTGGTTTAATAAATATCTAGATAGAAATATTATAAATATAATGTAATTACACTGAATTCAACTGTTGAGACTACTGTAATTTACTAGTACACAGTGAACAGATATCGTTCATGAACAATCATTAAGATGTTCCTTAGGTGTGCATGATAGTGAAGAGGAGTAAGAACACGAAGAAGCAAAAACAAATGGAAAAAAATCTCTTTGGGTAAGAATCCATCCGAACCACAGTCTGGTTCGGACATGAAGTTCACGGGGGTGGGCAATGTGCAGTTGTGCGTGTCCACAGTGAACTCCCTTCTCCGTCCTCCTCCGGAGCTGCGGCCGCCTGCGACACCGCCAGCTGGTGCGCAGCGCCAGTCACGGTCTGCAGGGAGTTGTCAGCGCTCTCGCTGCAAATACCAAAGTACTGCCGAACACCCTTCTTGCCTGCAGCGTCACTGATGTGGCAGACAATCTTACACTTAGAACATTTCAGGGACCTTAAACCAATGACTGAGTCAGTTACTCTGCTGGAATAATAAGCAGCAACTTGAGCTGTGCTGTGTTGCTCATGTTTTCGCCTTTGGCCCCGCCCCAAAGCAGCCCACCTCCTTAGGCAGAGTCCTCGGAGATGGCCGAGAGCAAGGACAGGACGAGAATGACCGAGTGGAAAACGCCATCTCCAGGCTCCCGTCATAACCATCCCTTCCACATTTTCATCCCTGCCAAGATGCCCAGGGTCAACCTTCTGGCCACTGTATTTAAGCCAAGAAACAACAGTGTGGGTCACTGGGAAAGTGCTCAGGTCTGGAGAGTGGCCTGTGTCTTCACCGGCTCACGAACCAGCTGTGCCCCTCTGGCAAGCCGTGTGACTTTTCTGGGGCTGTTTTCTCACCAGTAAAATGGTGTGGGGGGGGTGGGCTGGTGAGAATCCAGAGCTTTCCCACTGGCATGTGGGGCTTCACAGCGTTGTGAAAGTGCCAACAGCCTTAAAGGTTATCCAGAAAGGAGCTTAAGCTGCCTTTCTAAAGACAAATTTGGAAGACAAGCCTGAGAAGAGAGGTCAAGAGGCCTTCGGAGAGAAGCGAGGACGGTCTCATAAGTAACTTACTGTCAAAGATCTGAAGGATATGAAACCTGCTTCGCTGAGAAACTGCTGAAGGGTAGAGACAACGCCTTAGCCTCGTAAAGTAAATTGCCACTGTGGAAATGAGGGGACTGGAAATAAAAGAAGCTGACACATGAGCCACTTGAAGGTCTCTCTGAGCCCAAACATTAATCTCCACCAAAGGGAGTCGAGCTAGGAGCTCTTTCACGGGGGAAAGAGCCCTCTACTTGGACATCCAGAGAAAGAAATCTCAGTGTAGAGTGCAGTCCACCAATTCACACTGCCAACGACCTGGGAATCAGACCAGTTCACTCCCCGATACTGTTCGGAGAAAAAGATGGATCTTCTGGTGAAAAAAAGAAAAAAGGCCCCTCCAAAAAACAAAACAAACCCCAACAACAGGTAAATAAAACCCAAACATTAAAATTCTCTCAGGTGGCCTTTACTTAGATGGCCAGTAATAACTATGCATGCGTTTATTAATAAGACATATTCAGAGAAATATTACAACAAAGATTAGCCTATTCAAAGAAATAGTTTTAATTCCAAAGAGAGGAACTAAGTTGGCTTTAAAATGAACTATTATCAAAGTGAGGTCTAGCTTATCTTCACTAAAAGTTATTTATTCCATGCTATAAAAATAGTGGAAACAACTTTACATACCTCTCTTCCCTGAAGGATTCCAAGAATTTGGAAGCGTTGTAGAATGGAAAAATGCCACGGTGTTACAAAGCATTTAAAAAGAGATCATTATAATAGTTCTATATTTCAGCACACAGCAGAGGAATATTTGAGTTATGATTATCTCTTTTCAATAAAATCAACTCAATTTTTGCAGATTAGAGAATAAATAATATTTACATTTTAATTGTGTTTGGCTACATCATATTTTAACAACTACTTAGTGATTGTGTATAGTATATAAAACTTATTAATTACATTTAAAATAAAACATTGTTATTATTTTTATTAGATATTGGATATCCAATATCTAATAAAAATTGGATATCCAATTATAATTTTTTAAAATTCTAAAAGATCTAATACTCTGATAATGCTTTTTAACAAAAGACAAAGAAAACACATGCATATATTTTTTCATAAAACCATTTTCATTGTATCATAGCAATAGTACTGGTCTAGAAAAGATCCTCCTGGGAATTCATTTCAAATTATTGAAGCAGCTGTTTCTTCAGTTTAAAATAAAATATCCATAACAAGTTCACACATGACAGATGCAAGGTAAAAACTAAATTCCACAGTGTGAGCTAAAAGCAGATGTTTTGAATGATCATATTTATAAGCAGATACAATAAATCTAGTTAACTACAGTAAAGTTTCACGAGTACTTTTCCAAGAATTTGCATCAAATATACTTCATGTAGTTTCTTATATTTTGAAGAACTAGGCTTCATTAAACATATATACTGTATAAATTCTTATGTATCTGGCTTTCTTTAATTCTTGCTAATTTCATGCTCTTCCTCAAGAATCAAAGAGCTATTAGGGCATTGAAATTTCACATATTTATTTAATTCCACATATTTCTCCCACCCAATACCAAGTCAAAAAACACTTAAAAAAAAACAACTCATGACTACTGAAAAGAGACCTTTAAGTCTTAGAATAAGCAGTTTGCCTGGTGAATGAGCACTCCACATTTTAGTGAATACTAATATATAATTAAAGCATCTAAAAAGTATGAACAATGCAGGTTTAATGAAAATCTAAAGAAAAGTTTGATGGTCAGAGCAAAAGGCTAGAGCTATGAATGTCTTCCGTTCAATGTTATTATCCTCTAGTTGGCTTATCGCTAGCTCTCCTTTTGCGCACTGACTGACATTTCTGGACTCAAGCGATCACGGCCTGGGGGCAGGGCAAGTGATCTGGCACCACAAGGGGCAGGGGCTCGGGTTCCAGCTTTGCTCCTAACTAGTTGTGCATCGTTAGCAGGTCCCATGGGCTCTCCCATGCTCCCCACAGCAGGGCTGTTGTCAGGGATAGATATTAAATTATGACACATATACCATTCCTTTGTAAGACACAGGATTTGTATTTATAGGCCATGTTTTTGGTTTTCTGCAGGTAGATGGCCTCGTGTGTTTCCAAGTCCAAGGTAGGCCGCTTCTTCAGCGTTGTTCCCACTCTGGCAAAGTGTCAAGTGTAGCGTTATAAAGCAGTTAAAACGAACCATCACCTCTGCATGATGCTCTTCATTTTGCTGTAAGACTTCTATGCAGAGCTCTGCTAGATGGAGAACTTCTTCCAGCTTCCTAGCAGGAGTTGCCTGGCTCATGGTCTCTATGTTAAAAACAAATCATAATAGTATTACCTTAAAGTAAAAAGCCACATGTTCCAAGATGTAATGATGAGACAAGGGTGTTAAAACAGAATGAGAAAACATATTTTCGAGAAATAAGAGATGCAATCAATATAAACAAGTACATCCTTTAAAAAGAAAAACAGTTCACCAATTGCAGAAAATGTTTCACCCACAAAGCAATCACAGGGAACTGCAAGTGCTTTGCCATTTAATACATAAGAACTAACAGGTGCATCAGCACGTTAGATGCTCAACTTCTGCAACAAACAAGTTCTAATTCTCCTCAAGGTCAGAAACACAAAGAGAGCAGATACCGCAGACTTTTCTTTCTCCCTCTATTGTATTATCAGTACAATGCCATTCTTACCAGACTGAGTCATTCCTGGCATTAGCAAAACCCATGCTTTTTTGTTGCTATTTGAATTCCAAGCCTGACATGTCTATAGTTCATGTTGATCTTAAATTCAAGAAGTACAAAGTCACCTAAAACAACTCTGACAGCCTGCAATTAACAGATTTCCTCCCCTCCCTCTCTGCCCACCATCATCCCACCCCCACCCATTCTTCCAACTGAGGACGTGCAGGCGCATTCTTAAAGCTGGGGGTTCTTTCAGCATTAATGCAAACTGGTACATAAAGGCCAGACCGCAGTAAGATTAAGCACAGCTACCTGAAATTCAGTACTGAAGGCAAAGTAGTTGATTTAAGAGATACAACTAACTGGCAGAAATTAGAGGTGCCCTGTGTAATGGAACTGTTTCAAAATTGAATGTGGGAAATAGTGTTTCCAGTAAGGTCATTAAAGATAAACATTGTCTTAGATTCATGGACCCCTGTTTACCCCAGTATGGAGTCATTTTTCTTTCTGCAATATATCTTTTCCCTCAACTTCTCACTATCATTTCAGCCTTAAACTTGGAGGAGAGTCTTCCCTTTGCTCTTAATTTGTTCCCAAGGGACATAAAATGACGCCATTGAACACTGCGTATAGTCGGTGCTTGTTCATTAAACACGTACTATAAGCTTAGTCTAGGTCAGTGTGATGCCCATAGGGTTACCATCCCCCTAAAAACACATCCTACTAAATTCTCCCGCAGGAAGGAAAGCCACCGATGGCGATCAAAGAGTACTATGTTTTTCCAGGAAAACGAGGCTGCAGAACACACCCCTGAGCGCACCTACAGCGTTCTTAGCTTCGGGAAGTAGAAGGATACGATGCGTCCCTGATGCTGAAGAACTCCAGACTCCAAAAGTCCCCACTGAAAGGACCCTTAGACATGAGCTATCCTATCTTCCATCCATTTCATGAACACTTCAACACACTCTAACAAGGGTGAAGTCAAGGAAATTCACGACTCTGCACCACAGTCTGCTCCATTTGGGGCAGCTCCATGCATCGCAGTTTGGTGAGGAAGACAAGACCTTTAAGAAAAGTTTGAGAATAGTGTAAAGCAAATAATGGTGATGCAGAAATGTGTGAGTGCTGGGAGCAGCTGAATTTAGGGGGATATCAGTGGGAAGGTAAGTGGGACCTGAAGTAGCACCCAAAGAAGTAACGGGGGATCAGGGTAAGGAGAGGGGTTTCTAGAAATGTTTGTGACAGAGATGCAATACATTCAGAAGAAGGTGACGAGGACGATGGTTACCATCGTTACCATTTATTCGGGACCAGCTAATGTGTCAGGCACAGCACCTGGAACTTTCCATGTGTTATTGCACTGATTTTTTTTAACATTTTTGTTTGTTTTTTTAATCCATAAAACTCAGGAAACAAGCTTGGAGAGATAAAAATGCAACAACTAAGTGGGGAAGGTGAGACCTGAACTTCTGTGGGCTCTCACCATCTCTGCCTGGCAGGAGTACACACATGCCGGGCGACCAGGACTGGCACGGAGCCTGAGGTCGGGCTGTGGCAGACTTAAGTAAGACTGGATAACTGCACCCTATAGCTAGCCTGGGGCAAATGTTTCTCAGCAGGGCTTCAGAATCGGTTTCTCGGTGAGGCTGTGTGACATGGGTCCTGAGGGGCAGGTCTAGTCCTATGGCGCGTTGGGGGAAGGTGGCAGTGAGAACAGAAAAGAAGACGGAAGTGCAAGGATGCTTTGAAGAAAGAATTGGCAAGCCCTTGTGAGCAACTAGAAATTGCTGCCAGAGAAAAGAATGACCCTGCGGTTTGGGGGCCACATGGCCGGAGAACGATGGTGCATGGTGGCTGAACTCAGAAGCGAGTGTTCAGTGTGCCATCCCATGTACGCTGCTAGGACTAACTGCCATGCATGGTTAGTAACTGTCACATCTGTAGGCACAGGGGGTTAGGATATGTGGCTCTCCTGCCTAGAAAGCTTCTGGTCATTAACCAAAACCCAACCGTAATGTTATCTTAAGTGTGGGACCTTGCCAAAGTTCTGGGGCTGAATGCTTTGCTCCTCATTCTGAGTTCTCCGTTAAAGGCTCAGAAACTGGGTCTCATTATCTTGTACGGTCAATACCTTAAGTAGGCTGTGGACCATGAAGGGCACTCCGGTAATGTTAACTGAGAATGCAGTAGTATAATTCTGGGGAAAGGTATACTAAAAATAAAATCAATACCTACATTATATGTTTCATTTAACTTTGTGCTGGACCGCAGACAGCCCTTCTGCCACCAGCCCACCAAGAGCGGACTAGATAGCAAGTCCCCCAGTGAGACGCGCTGTAGTCTGAGAACGCCGCTCGGGTAACGGGTGCATGCTGCGTTCTCAGATTATTACAAACTTTGGAAAAGCCTTTTCAAAATAATCTTTAATTCTTAGTAACATTATACTTATTACACTTACCTTCCTGAGTTTCTCCATTGTTAGATTGAAGGTGTTGAATTAAGTTAAGGATTCTCAACCAAGGGGCTGAGGAATAGGTTTTAGGGTGTCCTTGAACCCCTTAAAGTTATACGCTAATTTTCATGAGACATAGATTGTAACTGTCAGATGCTCAAAGTAGTCCATAAAGCAAGCAAATGCTAAAATACACTGAACCATATAATCTCTAATAGTCCTTCTAGCTAAGAGATTCTGTGATTGCTATAAATCCAATATATTGGATTGTGTTATTTCATTATACTTATATGTGCCTGTAGCATGTGTTTTTCATAAGAGGAAGGCAACATGATCTAATTCTGTTTATCACAGAAGAGGAACTTATTTCTCCTATATACTTAAGTACATTATTTACTGAATCCTACAACCATTCTATAAATTAGGGAATCCTGAGCCTACATCCAGATTAGGAAAACGAATCTTAGGTTAGAGAAGGTGTTCAAGGTCATACAGAAACTGGCTGAGATGGGATTCAAATCTTACCTCTGATGTCATGCAAGCATCAACAATACAATGACTTGAATTATTTTTCATTTCCAAATTTCTGAATTGGAATAACAGAGACACACAATGAATATATATTCATATATATATATATATGTATATGTGTATATATATATATGTATGTGTGTGTGTATGTGTGTGTGTGTGTGTGTGTGTGTGTGTATATATATATATATGTATGTATGTATGTATGTATGTATGTTATGGTCTGGAAAAAGTCCAGCCATTGTTAAGTTCATAAAACGAGAAAGGTTCGCGTGACATTGATGTAACCTGGCAGCCAAGGAGAGTGGCCTAGAATGCACATGCATGAACGATGATGACTTCACTGTACTAGTCAGTGGGGGCAGTAGACGCCATTGAGTGAGCATGTGTACCGTGTGGCTGTCACATTCAAAATGAGCGAGTAGAGCAATGAATCTGCACCAAATTTTGTGTTAAGCTTGAACATTCCTCTGCACGGAAACTAAATGATTCAGAGGGCTGGAGCTATGGGCAACTGGTGATTGGCAGCTTCATCATGAGAATGAGCCCACACATGCAGAGTTTTTTGGTGAAATATCAAAATCACCCAGGTGACTCAGCCCCGCTACAGCCCAGATTTGGTGCCCTGCAACTTCTGGCTTTCCCCAAAACTAAAATCACCTCTGACAGGGAAGAGATTGCAGACGGTTGATGAAATTCAGACAAATATAATGAGGCAGTTGATGGCGATTGGGAGAACTGTGTGAGGTCCCAAGGTGCCTACTTTGAAAGGGACTGAGGCATCATTGTCCTGTGTACAATGTTTCTTGTATCTTGTGTCTTCTTCAATAAATGTCTGTTTTTCATATTACTTGGCTGGTTACCTTCTGGATAGACTATTATATATATATTTATATTTTAGAATAGATATATATTTCAGAATACATATCTATTCTGAAATAGCTGAAAGTTTGAGGAGTTATAAAGTCATCATATCCTTAGCCACGAGTATGCAATAATGGAAAAGAATTACAGAAACCTCAAAACTTAGTTCTGTTTACATGTAATTATGTCAAAACCAGCTTTTACATTTGATGCTATCTTAAGAAAAAAACTCTGAGAGTGCCCTGCACCCTACTAAAACTTAAAAACAGTCTAAAGCTTTTTATTCTTTCTAGATGAAGTTTACTGAGAGGATTAAAACTTTGCACATGAACATAATGGCCACTCTAATGCTTTAAATAAACAGAATTTTTATCAAGTACACCATGACTGCCATCCTGGGTTATCACCCATTTGACTACAGCCAAGCAGTTTAATGCATTCTATAGTCAGAACTCCATTAGATAACAAGATAGCTCCATTAAATTCTGACCACTGTGAATATTTGTGAATTCTTCCTTAAAATGTTCACTTCCACTCTTTTTGTAACATTTCTACAGCATTACAGATGTCTCTAAATTCTTCTAGCTGCTGATTGTTATAATGCACTTCAAACGGTGAAATTTAACACAAATCTGCCTAAAGTAGCAAGGTTTTGTGATGAATTGCAATGCATTGCTCTTGGCTACGATCTGTCTTCATCTTGGAACACTTTTACTTTTCTATGAAAATACTTTTTGGCCCCTCAAATCAATCCTTTTACTTATACCTCTACATTTAGAAAGAGATATCTCTGAAGAAAAGATAGGGAGGAAGAAGATGTTAAGAAGACACCTGTTTCATTTTATTTTTTAAAATACATTTTATTGATTATGCTATTACAGTTGTACCATTTTTTCTCCCCTTCACTCCCCTCTGCCCTGCATCCCCCTCCCACCAGCAATCCCCATGCTTAGTTCTTGTCCATGGGTCATACATACGAGTACGTTGGCTTCTCCATTTCCTATACTATTCTTAATTTCCCTATTTTGTACCTGTCATTTACGCTTCTTATTCCCTGTACCTTTTCCCTCATTCTCCCTGCTCCCCATCCCCACTGATAACCCTCCATGTGATCTCCATTTCTCTGATTCTATTACTGTTCTAGTTGTTTGCTTAGTCTGTTTTTGGTTTTGTTTTTAGGTTCAGTTGTTGATAGTTGTGAGTTTGTAGTCATCTTAACTGTTCATATTTTTTATCTTCTTTTTCTAAGTCCCTTTAGCATTTCATATATAAGGGCTTGGTGATGATGAACTCCTTTAACTTGACCTTATCTGGGAAGCACTTTATCTGCCCTTCCATTCTAAATGATAGCCTCGCTGGATAGAGTAATCTTGGATGTAGGTCCTTGCCTTTCATGACTTCGAATACTTGTTTCCAGCCCCTTCTTGTCTGCAAGGTTTCTTTTGAGAAATCAGCTGATAGTCTAATGGGAATTCCTTTGCAGATAACTCTCTCCTTTTCTCTTGCTGCTTTCAAGATTCTTTCCTTATCTTTAATCTTGGGTAATGTAATTATGATGTGCCTGGGTATGTGTTCCTTGGGTCCAACTTCTTTGGTACCCTCTGAGCTTCCTGGACTTCCTGGAAGTATATTTCCTTTGCCAGATTAGGGAAATTCTCCTTCATTATGTTTTCAATTTCTTGCTCTTCCTCTTCTCCTTCTGGCACCCCTATGATTCAGATGTTGGAACGTTTAAAGTTGTCCTGGAGGTTCCTAAGGCTCTCCTCATTTTTTTTGAATTCTTGTTTCTTCATTCTGTTCTGGTTGAATGTTTACTTCTTCCTTCTGCTCTAAACCATTGATCTGAGTCCCAGTTTCCTTCCCATTACTGTTAGTTCCCGTACATTTTCCTTTATTTCACTTTTCATAGCTTTCATTTTCCCCTCTATTTTGCAATCATACTCAACCATTCCTGTGAGCATCCTGATTACCAGTTTTGAACTCTGCATCTGATAGGTTGGCTATCTCTTTGTCACTTAGTTCTGATTTTTGAGCTATGATCTGTTCTTTCATTTGGGCCATTTTTTTTTTTGTCCCAGCACACCTGTTACGTAGTAAGGGGGAAAGCCTTAGGTTATTTGTCAGGGCGGGGTACCCATGTCTCTGCATACTGGTGCTGTATGTGGGGGTGGGGTCCAAGAGGGAACAATACCTCTTGCTCACCTCTCTGCTGGCTTTCAGTCACTTCCTCTGCTACCCATAAGCAAATTGGGCCCTTCTGGTGCTGATTCCAGGGTGGGTGTGTTTGTTTACGTTCTAGGACCCAGTGGGTTTCTCCAATGAACTCTCCAGTGAGGCTGGGAGTTTCTCCCGCCACTGCAGCCCCCAAAGGTTTTTACAGCCTGAGGTTTTGAGGTTTTGTTTCCCCGTGTTGGAACTTCATGGTCTGTCTCACTCCCCAGTTGTTCCTCCAGGTTTATACACATGCAAATGTGAGACCACCTGCTCCACTAGCTGCCATCTCTCCCACCCAGTCCTTCAGCTGCTGCCTTGCCACCAGTCCTCTCCATGCCAGCGTCCCCTCTCTCCCCCTCCTACCAGTCTAAATGAATGTTTCTTCTTTAACTCCTTGGTTGTCAGACTTCCATACAGTTTGATTTTTTGGCATTTCTGGTTATTTTTTGTTTTTAAATTTGTTGTTGTCCTTCTTTTGGTTGTGTGAGGAGGCAAAATATATCTACCTATGCCTCCACCTTGACCAGAAGTCGTGACTGTTTCACCTTAATTCTGCCTCAGAGAGGGTGCATTCTTCCAGCACATTCTCCTTAGCTTCCTCCCTTAGTGCCATTTCCTGTCAGAGATCCTAGTGGTGGACACACTATGATGCTCTTGGTGAAAGTTATGAGGGGGTATAGGGAGAAGACTGGTAAGATCACTTCAATTCCTGTTTCTCCATATCGTACATGGAGAAATTTATAGTCTATTTGACCCTCACTTTTAACACACCAGGTGTGTTTGTACTTGCAGCTTAACAAAAAACAGAATTCAAGATAGTGTGGGCTGAAGGACATGGAAATAATTCCATCACAACACTGCCTTGTCTTTTTTCTGGCATCTAGGTCATGATGACCAGCTAGGGTGCATCGAAAAATAATTCCTGCATATGCACTCAGATCTCTTGCTTGGTTTTCAACATCCCCATGTGGTGTGACCCTGAATTTGATTCAACAAACAAGCAAAGTACTGTACTAACAACTGAGGGGGTACAATGATGAACAAGATAATACAACTGTTTTCACAGAATCTATGTATATCTCTAACCAAATTATAAGTTAGATGGTTGCTACATATCACTCATTTTTGGTCGGTATGAGAAAATTCTGTAATAAATCTCTGACAGAAAGTGAATTGAATGCACTCAAGAACAAGGTTATTAGTTTGCAAGAAATAGAATAAAAAATACATGGCTAGGATGGCTTTAAATTGCTCATGTATAGCAGATGGAGTACTTCAGAATGAAATTATTCTTTCAGTGAGTGTTTGAGTTCAGAAACTCTAGATCACAGAAAGCTAGAAGGAGTCTGACATTGAAGTCTCCCACCTCTTCCCTCCTCCCATCTGAACTCACTCTTCTGTTGCTTCTTCCTCCTTCTAAAGAACATAAATCGGACGAGGACAAAGCCCTGAAGTTCAGGAGGTAAGAACTTGGAAGATTTAAGAAGGGACTAGGGATAACTGCAGGTTCTGGGAAGAAAGGAAAAGGAAAAAGGGAGGAGGGGAGGAAATGGGTAAATGGGAACTGAGTTAAAGGAAGGACAAGTTTAGAAGCAGTAGGGAGACTGGAAACACGGCAGCGTTTACCTGGGACACTCTCTGGAGACCCCAGCAGTGAGGCTTTGCCGCACAAGTTTTAAAAGCATAAGGGAGTTGGACCAAGGGATACAACATTTGATTTCTTTTCCCTGGTACTCCCAAATTCCCTCAGTGGCAAGGATTGTCAGCATTCTCTCTGTGGGCTGCTGGTTGGCAAAACTTACCTACCCTCAGACCTGGCTGAGACACGCTGAAATGGATCCCTCCATTTCCTGGGCCCCCTGCCCCGACCAAAGCAATTAGCAACTGCTCCCTCCATCTTCCTCAGCCTTTGTAAACATAAGGAAACACCACCTCACACACACACTGCTATGGGTACGTAACCAATCAGAGAAGGTCCCATCTGAGCCTCCATGTGAGGCTCCTTTCCCCAATCATACACCCATTTAGGACTGCCTAGCTGGCTCAGGGATTTTCTATTGGCTCTTCTAGCCGGTCCTCGTTTGACCGTTAATTCTTGTCTGGTGGCAGTGTTCTCTCAAGAGGGAGTATGACCCAGACTGATGACTCAGTTCGAGGGTCTAAATTTTTATTGAAATTTTCAGACCTATCCTGCTGCTCCAGGCAGCAACCTGGCGTAAGTACTAGAGCACCAGAGCCCAGCACAGCTAGGCTCCTGGGATTCCTAATCCCGGCCAGATCTCAACAGTCACGCTGCGAGAGGGAAGGAGTGTTAAGAGATCAAGTACTTTCTTTCCCATTACACAGAACACCCCCTCCCCTCCAAACCCGCCTGCCACCTTCTATAGAGCATGTGACTAGATTAGGTGGTTCTGGGGAACTCTCTCGACTTAGTCCCCTGGAAGGAACTTGCTAGTTACTAAGACTGCCTCAGAATCTAGGGCAGAGGTAGTGTCTAAAACTGAACCCCACTTCCCCAACTCTAAATTTAGAGTCAACCTGACTGTCACTTACTTAGCCAATATCTGATTCCCCAAGACCCGGCACCGCCAGCTAATGCAGGAGAACGATGTCTCACTGACTCTTGGTTTTCCTGACTGCATCCTGAAGGCTATTACGGTTCTATGCGTGCTGGGATATACAGGGGTTGGTCAAGATAGCTTTACAGTTATAATACAAGTCAATAATACGAGAATTACTAAATAATAATACAAGAATAAACTGTTTCTTGTACTCACAACTAGAAACCTAACTTGCCCACCACTGTTCATTGCTGTAATCAATGAATGGAGTGTCTTCAGTACAGACTGTGGTTCTCAGCGTTAGTATGAACCAGAATCAACATGGCAGGTCGGTGAACACAGACTATTTGGCATCACTCGCAGAGTTTTAGATTCAGTGGGTTCTGTCTGGGGGACCTACGAATTCACAGGTTCCCAGGAAATGCTGAAAATGCTGGTCTGGGGAACGCACTGTGAGAACTAGTAGTGTTTATGAAAAACAGTTTGAAACAAAGGTGGCCTGTTTAAACCTTAGAGCATTTCCTCTTTTAACTGAAATGAAGCTACATCTTTATATAAAGTTTACTTTAGAAAAAACTGACTTCTTTTCTGTAGAATCTGAACATGTTTTACCTACCGTAACATTTCCCAGACAGGAGAGCATGCATATTCGGACAACCCTTGTATGATTATAAGTAACTGACCTAGGATGCTATGGCCTCCCTGTAGCTGTTTAAAATCTGTGAGAAAAGTAATGCCACAGGTGTTTGAAAACAAGAGATCTGTGGCCTCCTAATGCCAAGGCTCCCTTGCGGGCCAGCTCATTTAAAGACCCTGTCATTTAAAGCAACAGTTCCAGCTAATACCTCCTTGGAATTAACCATGCTAATAATAGAGTACTTTGGAACAATTGCCCTGTGGTCACAATTTCACATTAACTACTTTACCTGGATTATCTTTCACAACAGTACGTTCATTTTTAAGCAAATGGTCAGCTGTGGAACAAAGGGGGATTGGCCACTGGAGTATAGGTTAATGGCAGCCAGACTGGATCCAAACTGAGCAATCTCCATAAACCAACAGTAAGTGGGGATCCATGAGTGATGGGCCATTAAAATTCAGATACACATGGGAGGTAAATGCCAGTGATGCTCTGTGAGCCTTTCCTTACGAGACATATTCTCCTAAAATCTTAAAAGAAGGTATGCTGGTGATGGAATTACAGAGAAAAGGTTACTAGGACACACACACACGATTTAATATTTGGTTTAACATCTGGCACAGGCTTTTACGGTTATGTGATTTGCAAGAGTGGATAAACACAGACACCTTGGTTTGAATTTTGTTAAAGTTGTCCTTTTAACTACTGAGACACTGACTCTCCTTAAGTTTGTGAAGTGGGAAGATCTAAGATCTCACAAGAAAAGAAATATTTTCATAGCATTTCTGACTATAAGCATGAAGGGTCGAAAGAGAAGAATGTTTGCTATTGTGTGTATTCACTTTGCTTTGGTTGGCTCTGGCCAGAACTATGTTGTAAGAGTCCAAATACGGCATGAAAATGTTCCAGGTAATTTTGCCAACTAATCACATACCAGGAGCTTTTCTGAAGATTGGCTGCTAGCCATGATCTCTCTCACATAGGGATATGCATTCAGCAGCTGAAACTGATAGTCCCTTCGTCGAGTTTACTCTACCGTACCCATTTCCCTTCAATGTAATCCAGATTCAGAAATTAAAAACCATCAGAATAATCTCAATTCTAGTAACTGGTATGCCAACTCTAAATTATCACATCATTAAGGTCTATTCTACAGTATCTTGAATTTCATGCCTGGCTGGTCCTTTGTACATCAAATGCCCCACATCCTTCTGCTATGCCTTAGATTCCTTTTATCATTTTTTTTTTTTTTTTACTTTTTTAAAGAAAGGTTTCATTTACTTATTTTTAGAGAGAGGAGAAGCGAGAAAGAGAGGGAGAGAAACATCAATGTGTGGTTGCCTCTTGTGTGCCCCCGCACTGGGAACCTGGCCTGCAACCCAGGGATCAAACCAGTAACCCTTTGGTTTGCAGGCTGGCACTCAATCCATTGAGCTACGCCAGTGAGGGCTTTTTTTTTTTTTTCACTTTTTAATTTTACTTTTCACTTACAGTTTACGGTCGCTATTATTTGTATTCATTTCAGCATAGTGGTTAGACAATCGCATACTTTCCAAAGCGCTACTCCCCCCATATTTCATGTGTCCATCGGATACCATATGTAGTTGTCACAATACTATTGACTATATTCTCTATGCCGTACTTTACATCCCTGTGACTATTTTGTAACTACCAATCTGAACTTCTCAATCCCTTGGCCTTTCACCCTACCACCCAAACCCCCTCCAGGCTGCCCTTGAACAGCGAGGTCAGGCAAGGCAGGATCCAGTAAAGCGCTGGGTGCAGATGGCCCCTGTGGAGCGGAGAAGGTGAAAGGGACTCCAGAGGCTGGTCAGCAGGGAGGCAAGCTGAAGGAGGAGGAAAGAGAATTTTTCTGGACAGAGCAACCGCAACATGAAAGACATCATTTGAAAAGATTCAGAGCCTTGGGTGCTAAGAAATTTCGTCAAAAGATCTTTTTTTTTTTTTTAAGATTTTATTTTTATTTATTTTTAGAGAGAGAGGGGAAGGAAGGGAGAAAGAGAGGGAGAGAAACAGCAATGTATGGTTGCCTCTCATATGGCCCTCACGGGGACCTGGCCCGCAACCCAGGCATGTGCCCTGACTGGGAATCGAACTGGGACCGCTTGGTTCCCGGCCTGCGCTCGATCCACTGAGCTACACCAGCCAGGGCTCGTCAAAAGATCTTAATGTGAGTTTGTATGGGTTTCCTTTGCCACATAATATCTACTAGGGCAGCCTACTCAGGCATTAGCAGTAATGACATATTTGATGCTAAGGTTTGGAGGAAGCCTCCTAAACTGACTAGTATAAAGACCAAGTGTAGAGGTAGTGTTGGGCTTAGTAGCATCTTAAATATTTCTACAGTTTTACCATCCTGGGTCTGCCAGTCACTGTGAATATGTGTGTATGCCTCAGGGATATTTTACAGGTTTCCCTCTTTAAGTTAAAAAAAAAAAATCTGGTGTTACAAATGCTTTGATTAGATCTTTTAATTCAGTGTTTGAATCTCTATGGTCACTTATCTATATGGCCCACAGCGATGAACCCTTCCTAATTTCCAAAACTGTCCAGGCTTTGAGTATTTACAAACCCCGCTGAGAAATAAAGAGGTAGAAATCTGCTCGTCTGCATTACTCTGTGCTGGTCCAATGGGAAAGTACTCCCTGATACATCTAAACTACCTGGATTAACAAGGTGCTACATGGCCACACTGCTCTATGTCACTTGGTTTACATGTT
>PVJI01007429.1:0-78263 GCA_004026765.1 Micronycteris hirsuta
ATTTGCATTCCCTGGACAAATGGAGGGCGGGACACTAAAGGCGCAGCAGGGGCCTGCCCGAGGGCCGGGTGCACAGACTCCAACAGCTGCATCAGTTAAACGCTTTTGCAGCTAAAGAATCAGCATAACAAGGAAAGGAGTATAATTTTGTCTTCTGCTCCTGGGAGAGTTAGAGTCTCTCTCCCATCAGTCCTTATCTTCGTCTGCCTCTCTGGCCTTGCTGGGTTTTGAGCTGATCCAGTGCAAATGCGTCGCACACAGAAAAACAATGTGATGGTTCCATCCTCACTGCACAGAGGCAACAAGCACAGCTGGACAGGCCGAAGGGGTAAGAGGATGACAAAGAAATTAGTCACCCCGCCCGCAGACTAGCAGTGCAGTCTGAAGACATGGGAGAAAGAGAAAAGGGAGGATGTGAACCGTTTTGCCTTTGTTACAGAGGAGGGTGTAGAGGTGTGGGCAGTGCCTGGACAAAGAAGAAAGTAAACACCAGAAACATGGTCTCAGACTCAGGACGGACTCCCACACAGAGGGCTCAAGCTCCCGCCAAAGGGAGAAGGGCCAGGAGCTGGCGGTGAGGCCAGGGCAGGTGGTGGGATTTGAGGAAGAAGTGTAAGAAGTCCTTCTGAGGCTCACTTTATAAATAAAAGGACTTGTAATTTAAAAAATATGAGTTCTCTTCCTTTTGCTATATTTGATGTTTTCCCAGAATCAAAGAACTAAAAAGGCAAGGAAGCAGGGGAAGAAAGGAAGGCAAGAAGGAAGGAAGGAGAAAGGAAAGGAAGAGGGAGAAGAGAAAAAACAAGGAAAAAAAGAAATAGAAAACCCTCCAGGAGTCTCACTCTTGTTAGACCGGACTCTGAGTCCCGGGAAGAATCAATCGCTGTGTGACGGGAGCTATGGGACGGCCATGAAGCCTGCCATCCCCAGGGTCCCAAGGCTCCAGCCCTGGCAGGCCCCTCCTGGCACACAAAGTTGATTTTTGCAGATTTGCAAAAGGCACCCTCTCTGGTGGATAGAGTTCAGCAGACACAGGGCTTGGCAAGTTGGCGAAAACTCCACGCAAATTAGAAAAAATGGGGCACATGACTTGGCAAATTAAGCATGGCCTGGATTCCAACGACGCAAGGGCAAGCGCCCTTGCGCAGGCCCCCACCTGCACGGCTCCACCCAGCGAACTCACTTTGTTGGCTTCCTCAGCATCTCTGACCTTCCTGCCTGGAAGCCCTGTTGGGTCCTGCTGGCTACGGCAACTGAGCGACTCTGTTCACTGGTCCCTCTAAACAAGTGTGAATGGCGACTGCTCTAGGGAACAATGGGGCAGTGGTCTGGTAACAAGGGGGTTACTGTCCTCAAGCCCAGGATGTGTGCCATTCTGGCTGAGAAAACAATGATCACGCCAACCAGAAACTCCCTGTTCACTCCTGCAGGGCTAACAATGGGGGCATGCTGATTGATGGGCTGGCTGAAGTCACTGAGGTAGAGGTGGGGCAGCTGGAGGAAGGAGCTGGGGGACAGCAGATGAAGTGTTGTCCTCGGTGCCTTTACATTCCCTTTGCTTTACCTTTTCCCTTCATTGCCCTCCTACCTTCTCCATTTGCCCCCAGAGAAATCCGCTCTCAGAAAAGGAACTGATACATCCCTTCACATAAGGTTAAAGTGACCGAATAAAAATTAACACGCTGCCCTTCCGAAAAAGCATTTGTATTTTGACACATAAAAATCTATTCCCAGGGATGCAAAACCACGTGGGCTGGACTCCCAGGTTTTCCTCCAGGGCTAACATTCTGCGGTTTCCGTTGTGAGGAGAAATGATATAATGAGTGTACACATGGCTGTGTAAACTGTAAAACACGTATAAATGGGTATAAGTACTTTCATTTAAACACTCAGCCGCCTGCTATAAAGTAATTTGCAATAAAGGAACGGCACAAACGCAGTCACTCATTCGGTCCAGTACTACGACTCTAGGTAAAAGCAATGCAATTACTGCAGATGTTATAGAACCGGAGGATTTTAGTTTCCATTTTTGCCTTTAAGAAACAAGCAGATGCGTGAGCAAGGTAGAGGAGGGAAATTGCAAGGGAAAGACGAAAGTAAACTGACACTACGATCAAATTTAACACCGTGTGCAAGGTTTGCAAGCTGAATCTTTGGTAAAGGAGATTCTCGGTTTATTATTGTGTTTCTCTCTGGAAATCTGAGTATGAGAAAGCCAGTCTGTCAGACTACCAAATACCCTAAAATGACTCACGGCTTTAAAACCAACAACAGCCTCCCTCCACCCTCCAACCACCATGGCCCAGAAAGGATGCCAACAAATTAGAAAAGAAATGGTCAGAACTCCTTGGAACAGCCAAGGCATGCCTCTAGAGTAAGGACAAGAGGTGAGGTGAGATGGGAGGAGGGTCTAGGCCTCGGAGAAGACGGTGAGCTCCCACGAAAGCTCGCTTTTGTCTGAACCAGAGTCAGAGGCTGGGACAGGAACCATCCGCCTGTAGCTCTGGTCCCATTTATACAGGCCCTGCTTTTTATAGAGGCCATGATCTCAGAATAAAAGTCAGTTTCAAAAACGGCCATCATATAAGCAATTCTTAACCTTTAAAACAGGTAATTTTCTATGTGCCAAAGCTTATTTTCTCTCTTCTCGAACAGAACTCTTTACAACTAGGGGACAGAAGAGGAAGAGTCTGTTAATTAGTTCACTTATCAATTCCAATGAGGTGAGTAGAATAGAATCCTCTCCTGCTCCCTGCCCATCTCTACTCCATCACTCAGGGCAGAATTCCTTCTAAAGCATTTTCAAAATATAGACATGTGACTATAACTTAGATTACATGTGTCTAAGTTAAATGACGTATCCCTAGCCACTCAGAAAAATCTGTACTGAGCACTGAACAGATTGTCACCTCTTTTACATTCCACCCTCTGCCAGGTAATCCTAGTTATTTGGGGGAACCAAGGGAGTGTTGTTTGTGGGTCTAGGAAAATAGAAGTCCATTCTGCCTCTTCACAGATAAAAAGAAAAATAAACTATTTTCTAATAAACTTAGGTCCTTGTAAAGAAAAAACAAGATTCAGCTGGCAAAAGCTAACTCAATTAGTCAGTGCAATAAAGTGTTAACCTCAGTCTGTATCTAAATAAACTCTGCAATCTAATATTAACCCAAAAAAGCCTCTTGTTAAGCAATGAGGGGAGTTCCACTGGTTCCCTGCACACCCCTACAGCAAACATCACTGCATGGTAATTAAATACAAATAATTTGATAATTTTTCAGGTAACCTCCATGTTTCAACACTCTGAATCCAGCAAAATGATGAGAAACTTTTTCACTGCATCGTTACAGAAATTTGTCAGCATTTTACTGGACCCACATGAAAGTGACATAGAGGATATTTTTGAGAAATGAGTGAATTAATGCTGCTTGCTCATCACATCTTTGAGTAAATACTACTGGCGAGACAAAGAGCTTACAAAACGCTTTTACATCCACTGAATCATATTGTCTTGTTTCTACAGAGGAGAGAATTGAAATTCAAAACAGTATACAGGACTTGGCCCTAAGGCGACTCACCTTGTTAGAGGTGGCATCGAGACTCAAATACCGGATGACCAATTCTAACATCCAAAACCTGACACCCTTTCCACCACTCCTTACTGTGTCTGATGCTGGACTGTAATGTTTTCAACGTGGTCAGAGTTGATATGTGAGAGAAGCAGCATGTCCCAGTGTGGGGAGCACAGCCCCTGGAGTCTTCACTTCACACTCTGCTGACCACTTAGAGGCTGTGTGTGGTTGCCTGCTTTTTCTAAAGGGCTGGTCATTTCCGCCTTGCTGAGCTGTTACGGCAGTAGAGAAGAAGCAGGCAAAGCCCCTACTCAATGGCTGGTGCACAGTAGGGTTAACTATCCTTACTTTCACAGGCGTCTTTCAGAAATGGGTGTACCACAATTCATAGCTTCCCCCCGGAACAGAAACTAGAAGCTGCCCAGGCAGAAGGGATGTCAAGCTCTATGGGGTCTTCATGGTGTTCCCTAGATCATTTGGACATCTAGTAGCAGATTCTTCACCATTGAGAAGCTCATACCCTTCACCTCTGTGATCTGTATCAGAATTAGCAGGTGCCGTTATTTCCTGAATATGGGGTGGAGTCTTTTATCCTGTCTTTAATCTATGTTTTTATTTGTCTTTCCCAGGCCTATTTACGCCACACTTGTCTGGGCTGCCAGGGACTCAGACGAGCTGGAATCAGTGGTTAAGACAGCCAGGAGATTAGGCTCACGCTACTGATAAGGCCCATCTGATACAGAACACACGGATGTTTGACAACCAGAGACAATGAGTGAAGAAAATAAGGAAACCAGAGCTTCCCAGAAAAACAAAACTATACAAAAAAGGCCTCCCCTTTCTCTCTGTAGCCCAGGTGGCAGACACTGGCTACCAGGAGGCAAAATAAAACAAGTTTCTCTTTTCTTGTGAACAGGACAGAATGTGAATAGCCAGCAGAGAAGTTGACTGGCAGTCTTTTCTCTTCTAGATTATTCACAGTAGGTTACTGGTTAGCTTCCCTAACCAGCACCCTGTGCACTACTTTCAAGGAACCCAGCTGACAGGCAAAGATCTCTAACAAAGGGGCGTGGGAACCTCTTGGGGGCCATCCTCCCAGTGTCTTTCAGGTCCCTATCCCATCCACCTTGACCATGCTCAGTCTAATTTCCTCCTTTTTTGGATTCATAGGTGCTGACTTACTCACTCTTTGTATTCACCATCAAATATTTATTGAGCACCAACCAAGCACTAGACACAGGCTTGTGGTATAAAGACACAGATACCTCAGCCTCAAAAACTCAGTTTAGGAAGGGACAGAGAAGTGACCAGGCAATCATAGTAGACTGTGGTCAGCACTGTGATAGGCAGGGCAGGGGTGAGGATAGAAGGTAGGAATGAAGAAGAAGAAGAGATCCTACTGGAATGTGGAAGAGGGGAAACTAGCTCACTTTTGTAGAGGCAGAGGGCAGGGCTGGTCAAGGTAGGTTTTCTGGAATGGATGCTATATAAGCTATTTATTGAACAGAAGTAGCAGTGATCCAGGCAATAGCGTAGGTGTTCCTGACAGAGTATACCCCCAAGATGGGTCCATAGCTTGAGGCCCAAGGTAATAGCACCCAGAGCCTCTTACTCTTCAGTGCAAGCACCTTTCTTTGGGCAAAGGAGTATAATTCACACACCCCAGGGTCTCCCTTCCAGGGTGGCCCTAGAAAGAAGGGTGGTTTGGAAAGCCGGAGAGATCTAAGGGTGTTGGGTGGGGCCTTTAGGGAAAGAGCTCAATTCCTATTCCATAATGCCTCGTTGTAAGTTAATGGAATATTTGTGACTACATAATAAGCAGAAAAGGCTCTTAATACAAAGGTCTCCCAGTACCTGGGTTCAACCCGACCTTGAGTGATCCCAAACAGACCTCTCCAAGCCACTGGTGTACAGGTCAGGAGCATCACATAACCATCCTGTCCACCTCAGCTGGGCCTGTTAGCCAAGAGTTACTTTCTGGATCAAGGTCCTTGGCATGGATGGCGCTGGTCAGCTGCTAGCAGACCCAATTGTATTAGTTCTATAGGAAGGACAGCTGGTTAGCCTTTCCTGGGGAATCATGATCAGTACCAGAACTTGCCTGAGTTACCCCTTCAAAAAATATTTATGAAATGCCTACTGTGTGTCCAGCAACTGGTTCATTCTGCCTTCTGTCATAGGTCTTAATTTTCAGGTGATCAGGAGGTTTTGCTACTCTCTCCTACAGAAATCTATTTCTCAGGCAGGAGAGTAGAACATAAAATGTATAAATATCACTAAGAAAATATGCTGTTCTTACATGTAAGTAGACAACTAAGCCAGAGTCAGGAGACCATGCCCTAGGACTTGGGGTTGGACCAGGGTGGATGATCTCTAAGATTCTTCCAAGCTCTAACTTTCTCTGAGTCTGAATCATCCTCACTTTGTTTTTTTAATCTGATTTGATTTAACATGGTTTCATGAGCTGGTTGACTAGGCTGAAACTTACAACCTGAAACTATAAACAGAATTTTTCTCCATGCATAGCAAATGGTCCAAAGAAGGAATAAACACAGTATTCTTTGCTCACTCATTATTCATACTAGCCATCTTATCAGATGGAGCTGAAAATCATAGAAAATAGAAATTTTATTCTGAGATTGCAGATGCACGATACCAAATAATCAAGTGAAACATTTCAACTCAATACCCGAATTTTTCCTCGCTACCATGTACTTGGTATGTCAGAGCAGTATATAGATTTAGAATTCTGATTGGAGCTAAGTTTACCATCATTGCCACCGCAGCCATCTGATTGAAAATAACCTGCACACACCCTGGAAGCTTTGGAAGTCCTGAAGCCAACACTGCGCCTTCCAAATGATATTCCTAGCCAAAGAGCCCCTTAAATTGCTATAAACTCCCAGGACCAGAAAAACTCCTGTTGCAGATTAGTAACAGGCCTAGTAACAGGGACAGTAACTTCCTCCAACTGCTCTGTGGTCCCCATCACTCATTTACAAAAAGCCTTATGGTTATGGTCGCTTCAAGTCAGACCACCGAAGGTGCCACTGGCGGCAAAGCTGCCACCAGCCATTGTTACAAGGGTTCGAAATGCACCTGAAGGGTTCGAGCAGCTGAACGTCAGCTCTGCTCACCAGTGTGTTAGGCCCCGAGGAAATACACGTCCTCAGGTCTGCCTCAGTGAGCACAAACAAATAACAGCCGCATTGCTGCCATTCAGCTGCTCCCTGGCTGCAGGAACTTTCTCAGCCTGAGAGGAAGCCACTAAGACTAGAAGACATTGGGAGAACCTGATACAAGACTTCACGAAATCAACCAAACGGTCCTAGAGAGTCTGGACAGAGACGGAGGCCTTTGGACAGCGGGTGGCTATCATTTACCTTGACAAGATCTAGAGATTTGAGGCTGGTGTCTCAGAACATTTTAGGTAGAAGAAATTGCCGGATAGGATAGAGCTCTTTCTATTCCAGTATTCACTGCACCCCTGCTGGTGCCCCAAGTCTGACCCTGCTCTAACAGGAAGCTCGCACCCAGCAGCTCACCCTGATCGTCATATATTGATTCTGGACAAGTCAGCGTCCAGATCCCAGCATCAGTCCTCCTGCTTACAGGCAAAAAGCACTAGGAAGTCCTCTTGAGGGAACTCTACTTAACAGCTGTATTTGTAGAATTTCTTCATGGGGTTGTAAATGTACACACACACATAATTTTTGTCTGTCATCAAGCAGCTGCAGGAGATCAACGTTATTATTCTAACTTGGTCACCAAATAAATCATCTTTACCACACTTTATTGCACTTGAGATTGTCACTAGTTACCTGGGAGCTCAGCGTGTTTTCTTTCATCCCTCCCTCCCTTCCTGAGCTTAAGAAAATAAAGATAATAACAGTGAAAATCTAGAGAGACTTGATGTGCTTCCTGCAGAGTGCTGTAGGAATAAAAGACATTGATGTTATTTTTTTCTCTGTAATTATAAGCTCCTTAAAGAGGACTTCACATTTGCACACTGGGCAAAAAGCCAGAAGACAAAGCTGTCCAGTGGAGATCGTGGGAGGAAGGAGGGGGATCAGAGGCTTTTCTCTGAAAGTCCCCTCCTCTTTCCCAGCACTTCCTACCTAACCACGTTCTGGAAATAAGTGACTCTCCCCCCAACCCCCACCCCATCTCCAGCCTCAGTTTCTCTGTGGGCTCACTGAGGAAGTCTGCCTAGTCAGACACCACCCCCTCCCAAGTGTCCTGCTGGCAGCTGATTTTACATTTCTTGCCTGTTAGTCATGAGGTGTTCATATTGTCTGTTCAGAGCATTTCTGTATAATTTTTCACTTTCCCCTCTACTCTGAAAGCAGAGAGTTCTTATCCAAGAAATAACCCCTCTATTCTCTCTCTTCCCCTGCCTAACTCGCCTGTCCAAAATGCTGCAGCCTATTCCAATTAAATGCAGATTCAGAAAGACATCTCCCTTTGGGTGCGACTCTAGCTGATCCCCTTTTTGCCTGGAGTACAAAGTCTGTCCCTCATTTAGCCACTCCTTTACTAGCCAGAAAGACCTTAAGAGAGAGAAGAGGAGCCGGCTGGACAGAGAGGCACAGAATTCAACCTACCACCACTCCTTGCCTTCCTTCCCTCCTGGCGAGGATTTTTCCGTCAGCTCAGCTCTTGCAGGACTTCAGCGCCAATCTCTCTGCACAGCTCCGGGCCCCTTTATATTTCAAAGCAGGGGGGTGGGGTCGGTGGCCCCGAGTGGGCGGGTTTCTTTGCAGCCAAAGGATGCCCAGTGGACGGAGCCCTGAGGGAGCCAAACCCGGGGCGGGCCTGTTTTCATAAAGAGGGGGAGGAAGTTCACTATGGGAGCTGCACAGCCCATCTTGGCTTTGGGCCATTCTGATTACTCCCAGTCCTGATGTCATCGAATCACAAGAATTCGGGACATTAAGAGTCATCTGTCTTCAGAATCCCAATCTCAATGACGTACAAGGGACCCTCAGGATCAGATGGCTGTAAGCCTCTACCAGGAAAAGAGGTCTTTACAATCCTAAACAAATACACATTGAGGAGATGGAGGGGTTTCTCTGGAATCTCCAGCAGTAACTGTCCCTCTGGACAGAGATCAGAAGGACTGGACTGATGGACCAGCTGCCCTCTGGGCGGAGGAAATGCCAGGGTTGGAGCATTTAGGGGAAGGGTGGGACATTCAGGGGCAGGCAGGGCTCACCTGTGCACCTGCAGTGGAAAATGCCCCCGCCTGGAATCCGCTTCATTGGGCAAGTGCCCTGCCACTCCCCAGCTCTGCAATCACGGAGAAAATCATTTCACTTCTCTGTAAAGTGAACCAGGGCTTACTGAGGTCTTTTCAACTCCAGCATTCCCTGAGTGGCACTGTGGAATAAAGGGAGTGAGCGGGCTGAGCTCGAAATTCTGTCACTACCATCCCTCCCTTAAACCGATGGAAGCTTTTCAGTGTGCTAGAGTTTGCTCTTACCTGTAAATGCTCCTGGAAGCAGACAACCTGTTTGACTTGTTAACACCTTACAGATGACTGATGAAAAAAACAGCACCGTGTAGGGGAAAGGCTTAGGCTTGAATCAGCACTACCAGTAATGAGGGGGGTGACCTCAGTCAAATTTTTCAGTTATGCTAAGCCTTCATGTCTGCAAGTTACATGCAAATTAGAAAGAATGTGGATAAGATCCCTGGCTCATCACAGGGCTCAGTAAGTGGCGTGTATTACTATTGGTTGACGTCTAGCTGAGACAAAGCATTCTGAAAGTGAGAGAGAAGTAAGAGAAAGAATGCCAGGAGAAGGCACAGGTGGATGGCAGAGGAAACTGGCATGACCTGCTGGTCTAGGGAGGCCAGATTTCATATATTCTGATCCTAAACATGCTTATATTTGTCAAACAGCAAGCTGATTTTGAGGTTGGAAAATAAGGCAGCTGTAGCCAAAGTCAAACGGTTTTTCCATATTTTTATGAAGATGTAATTCTGCCAATGGCTGTTATTAGAAAAAAGGAAATAAAGGATCAGTTAGCTACAGAGCGTTGGAGATAGGACATCAGATAAGGCACAGCAGAGGGTGGCCCTGTCTCACGGAGACGTGTCTACTTTCCTGTGACATGATCTGCAGTGACGAAGGGCAGGGAATTTTTCTGGCATTTTGGTTCAGCAGGAGTGAAGGGGTGGTGGTAATGAGATTCTAACTTGAACCCTTGGAGAGGATGATTTGCTCCTGAATGATTACACTTAAATCCTCACATCACACAGAGACTGAGATCTGATCAGAGACTGAGTATTGGCTCTGAACCTTGATGGCGGTGGGGTGGGGGAGGGGTGTTTCTGGACTTGATTAAGGGGAGGGATAAGGAGAATCCTCCCCCATTCCTACGCATCAGGTCACCTACAATTCCACCTTTAGCAACTCATTCCCTTAGATTGTAAGCCCCAGTTAAATGTAAATGTAATCAGTTAACCTTCAAGGTAGTCTCCAGTGGAGAGGGGCTGTCTGTTGCCCCCTCCCCCAAGGTTTGTGTCGGGTGGGGGGGAGCCTGAGGTCTTGAGAAAAAGAAGGATGGACCTAGAGCAGGAGATCGAGAGGCATTTGCAGGTCACCAACAGGTGCCCCTGAGCTCTGCTGAAATTTCCCCGAATGACTCACCCCAGATAACACCCTGGTTCTATGCACCGGAGCCTCTGCGTTCCTACTAAATATGAAATTGTTTTCCTTTCATGGGCTCTGGGGAACCTGGGGAAGCCTGAGAAGGAGGAGGTAGGTGTAGGGAAGTTAATAGGAACACAATGGGAGCCTTGATTTTAGTCAAGGGATTGCTGTGGGGGCGGGAATGGAAATAAATCTTGGTGAAATCACATCCTGGGAAAATTGTATCAAAGCCCTTTGCTTTCAAGAAAGAGAAATAAAACCCAGGCCCAGATAACACAGAGACAAAGTGGGCACAGGGACACTGGAAGAAAGCATTCTTGCAGAGTTTTCCCAGCCTGCCACTGTTCCTGAGGAGGGGGGCCTCTCCCTGACAGGGTGGGCAGAATGTGTGTCACCAGCAGGGGCACCTTATCACCCGAGTGGGCACGGGGATAGGGCAGGAGAACAAGGACCACACTGAGACCCCATCAGCTGAGTAAGAAATGATGTGATGTCTGTGGAAGCCCAAGCAAAGAGAGAGAGATGAAAGGTCATGACAAAGCAATCTGGGAGCAGAGGACAGACATTCTGTGTGTGGTCGCGGAAGGCTGAGTTTTGGTGGCCTCTGGTTTTCCAGAGGCTGGGGAAAACGGCACAGCGGACTGGACACGGTGTTACTGTGACATGTGCTCGCTAGGCCTTCGCCTGGACTGGGGACCACCAGGTGGGCCAGTGGCACCAGCGACCTGAATGCTGCGCAAACACCAAGGAGCTTCATCTTGGGCTTTTCAGGTCAAGTGCCCTTAAATATGGCTGTTCTTGTTAAGAGTCACTCACCAGGCTGCACGGGAGCTCTTTGTACTATTCTTGTAACTCTTCTGTAAATTTGAAATGACTTCAAAATGAAAGGTAAAAACTGGGTTATTCTCTTGGAGTAGTAATCCTACTTCTGAATATTTAGTCCACTGAAATAAAAAATGTAAATTCCCATACAAGAAAAGGAGATGTCTAAAACATTATTTTGACTATCTCTAAAAACTGAAAATGACATACATCCCAAAATAGGGGTATAGTACTATATCCAATATTGTGTAGCTATTCTGATGATTGATAATAAATTATATAGACTACCACAATAGATCATAAATTCCCTTACCCAAAGAAAAAAATTTGTGTATGCACTGTGATATAAACTATATATATCTATGATATATTTTTAAAAGATTTTATTTATTTATTTTTAGAGAGAAGAGAAGGGAGGGAGAAAGAGAGGGAGAGAAACATCAATGTGTGGTTGCCTCTCACGTGGCCCCCACTGGGGACCTGGCCTGCAACCCAGACATGTGCCCTGCCTGGGAATCAAACCGGCGACCTTTTGGTTCGCAGCCTGCGCTCAATCCACTGGGCTACACCAGCCAGGGCTATGATATTTTTTTTTTGAAGAGAAAATTAAGTGTTGGAGTGCTATAATTTTAGGTGCATTTTTCCAATTCCTTTCTTGATACTTTTTAAAAATATTTTATTTATTTATTTTTAGAGAGGGGAAAGAGAGGGAGGGGAACATCAATGTATGGTTGACTCTCGCCCACCCCCTACTGGGGACCTGGCCCACAACCCAGACGTGTTCCCTGACTGGCAATCAAAACCAGCAGCCCTCTGGTTTGCAGGCCAGCGCTCAATCCACTGAGTCACATCAGCCAGGGCCCCTTCCTGATGCTTTTAAACTGCTTTAATAAAAAGAGACTTACGTACTCCAGGCTGGATCCGGGCTAGTCTAAGTGTCTCCAGCAGTTTCTCTTTGACACAAGCTCTGAAAAGGCAGGCTTGCCCATGACAGCGTGTCAGAAGGTTGGGAATTTTCCTTCACCTTTCACAGATTTTCCTGAACTTATTCAAGCTCTCCTTGAAGACATCTCATTTTCAATCAGCTCCTTGGTGGAGGGAATTGTTTATTAGGGTGGCCTCCCAGTTTTCTTGAGCAGAACTTCCTGCCTTTGGTCCTAAGGCTGTCCCTTCGAGCTCCGAGGCAGGACGCCTGGCTTCAATCTGCTGGCGGGAAATAAGCTCAGTCCACCTGCGCGCACCCCCGTGAGCTGCGCAGCCTGCGGAGAGCGCCTGCGGCTGTAAACCAGGAAGTCTGCACTTTTTTCTCCGAAATTAGTTGCAGGACTCTGGGCCAGGTTGCCTTGTGCTTTGGCTTCCTTGTGTTTCAGGGGATTATTATTTGGCTGGAAAGGGACAGAAAGCGCTTTGAGACAAATGACATGTTATTGGTCATTTAATAAGCTGTTTCATAAGGTTTGTTTTGGGTTTTTTTTTTTTTTTAGCTTTCTGCCTTTCCTATATCTATTCTCAAATGGAAAGCCCTTGGCAGTGGAAAAGCTCTCCCTCTTTTTTTAGAGCTGCCAAAAGGGACCTTGAAGAGCATCTATCCCGGATTTTTCTCCAACTGTCTTTCAAGCAGTGTTAGTGTCACACATGTGGGAAAAAATATCAATAATATTTTTTCTTTTAAAAACATTGCCACACTAAATGCAAAACAGTTATGGGGGAAACTGTGGCGGGGGAGGGCAGGGTGAGTGTATAGGAAACTGTATTTGCTGCTCAATTTTCTGTAAACCTAAAACTTCTCTAAAAAGTAATGTCTATCAACTAAACAGTATTTACTTGAAAATGCAAAATACAGCCATTTCTGATATAAAATTATATTATGATATATCTATGCATGTGTATTACACATTGAAATCTAACTTTCATGGAGGTTTTTGCAGAGATTCGTTGGTCTGTGAAACCATCCACTGTCATCTGCTGATATTCAGGTGCATCCATTCTCATCAATATCTGTAGGTATTCTCTCAGCATCTTATGATTGTAAGGGTGTTGGTGGCCAATTAAGTTCAGGAAAACGGAGCTCTTCTAGTCCCTTAACTTTAAACTTGAGGACACTGAGAAGTGACTGCCCAAAGTCACAATGTAGGTCCTGCTAGGACCCCACTCCAGTGTCCTCTGCCTCGTGGGCCCTCGTCCTGCCGAACCCAGGGCCTCCACACCTGGCAGCCTCAGGTGAGATGCTTGATTGATTTCTCTTCAGCCTTTCTGGTCTTTTCTTTTTTCTTTCAAAATAATGACAGCAGCAATAATCAAAACCAAGTGGAAGCAAACCACCCCATGAGTTCTGTCCTCACGCTGACCCCAAAGTGGTAGGTCCTTGCTGGGTCCAGGACAGGCTCCATGGCGAGAGCCACCAAAGCGCTCGTCATCTCAGCGATGAGATCATCCTGATATGGGAGGCGGACTCTGAGTGTGTGCTGACTTATGAAAACGAGGCACTTGCATCAGTCCTGGTTGTCAGCTGGGGAGCTGTGCGCATTCAGGGTGCCCGGAACACACTGTTTACGTTGGACCCGCCTCCCACTGCAGTATCACGGGGCTCCCTGCTCTGGGGGCCTTCCTCCTGCGTCAAGCATTCTTGTCCAGTGAATACAGGTTCGAGGTAGCTTTCCACAGACGCCTCTCCCCCGGCTCAGGGAAGTGATGCACATTTTAGGAGATACTCTTTTACCTCATCCTGACTGAACTGTACATGTTTTCCCCTGTGTGGGGTTTGCATCAATCCAAACGAACCTGAGATCATTTTTTTCCCCTCAGCCTTCCTTTATCTGTGGGGCACAGCGTTTCCTGTTTGATTTTAGATTGATGACTTGAATCACATTCTAAATGTCACTTGTCCTATCTCACTGTGTTAGTTCAGGAGTGGCTCAGTCCACAGCTTTTTTAGAAACTGATGAAGCTGCCAGAATGCAGAGCACCGAACGAGCTCTTGCTGATCTGAGTGATCTGACCTGTCCTCCGATGAAAAAGAAAGGCCTTGGTGAGCACTGACTTACCTCCCTGTCATTGACCATTATATCTGTAACCTGTCAAGGGCACAGACGCACTCATTCTCAAATTCCTATTCTCTGTGTTTGGGCTACTATGGAATTACTTTGGAATGTGAAGCACTGCATCAAGTTACAAAGCACTGGAGCCAACTTTTAAAAAACACACATATTCCCCAAATGTTAACAGCAGAGCACAAGTCACAGCTGAAGATTTGAAAAACAATTGCTCTGAAACAATACTTGAAACCAAGGGAGTAGGTGAGCCCCTCAGCAGTGAGTGTTGAGAGGGCCGGGTTTTGAGCCTTGGCTTTAGAATAAGGGAGGGGGAGTTTGTAGCCTGTTAGTAGGCATGGTGGTAACGGGTTGTTGAATCCAGGCTGGCAGAGGGCAAAGGGGTCAGGGATAGGGAGGGATGGTGCTGAAGAGCAGAGGAGATTCAAGGCTCCAAAAGAGGGCAATTGGGAAGGCTAAGGGGGCAGCGCGAAGCTGGGAAGATAGGCAGCTTACTGGGGAAGTGAAAGGGAGTCTGAGTCACCAAGGAAGGTAGAAAGTATTCCCGAGGATGGTGCTGATGGCGCGGCCCTCCGCATCACTGTACCAGAGCCAGTGCCTAGAGGACAGTGACTATTTGGACGGAAGATACAGGAAGGAGACTTCAAACCAGGGGCGGCTGAAGGCGTCCAACATGAGCCTGCCTTGCAGATAGACACCATGTGGTCGTGGCTAATAACTAATTTGATATAGTGCTTGGCCTTCTACAAAGCTTTTTCTCACACATGATCACGTTTGTTCCCCACAAAGGTGGTATCCTGTGAGAGGGATGGAGAAGGTGTTATACCCAGTTCACAGAGCAGGAAACTGAGGCCCAGAGACGCCTTGCCTGTGGCCACAGGACTGCTTACTGGTATCAATACATGAGGGACAAGCAGGTCAACAGAAATAAAATCTGGGCTCCAGGACACTGCCCATTAGACATGCTCTCCTCCTTTTGACCACCTGTCACGGGGCAATTAGATAACCCAACATCAGCTCTCACAGGGGCAACTCAAATGAGGATGAAGTTTGTTGATGTTTTTGTCTAACCTGCTGCCAACAGAACCCAGAGCACATCCGAAACAGACTCTCATGGCGTGGTGGCCAGAAGGATTCTGCTGTGGTAGGTTCACATGCCAAGTGGCTTCCTGTAGCACACACCACCCTTGTGTTCTTCACGTCCTCAAGGCAGAGCTGTCTAGCTGGGCTCTTGTCTCCACAGAATGTTCCTGAGACTGTGTATCTTATTTCCTCTCGCTTGTCTTCCTCACTAATGGAACTAGAAGACCCTTCCCTGAGTCTTATGACTGCCTCCCCCCCCTCCACGGATCTCCTCCTGGGCTTCTCAGCTCCCACGCCCCAGTGGGGAACCCCCAGAAACTGTTGGTCTGAAATGGCCACAGCTTTCTGGTCAGGGGGAGGTCATCGCTGCCAGGACGCTGCAGCTGCAGCGGAGGTTTGCCACCCCCCACCTCCCTCCACCCCGTCGTGCCAGAGACAGATCACTCTTTTTCCATCCCCAGAGACGCCAAAGGCGTGCCCTTGCCAGAGTCATTAAAGTTGTCCCCATAGATGTGACCTCCCACTGTGCCACAAGCCCAGTGGTGGTGGCAGGTCTTTCTGGCCTGTGCTCAGCCAGCAGCTAGGATGTGGGGGCCAGAGGATGCTGGGCCCCACCCCGAGCCAGGCTGTGGAAGCTGATCTCCAGCTGGGAGAGGTGCCTGGAGGCAGGGGAATTGACAGGCACACATCTGGAAGACATCTGCCCAAGGACTCTGACGGCCTGCGTGAGCACAGATGTGGGCCAGAGGGCATGGCTCCTAATGCCTCAGAGCCAGTTTCCTCATCCATAAAATGGAAACGAAATCCGACACTACTTACTTTCAGGGGGTTTGGGAGGATCCAGCGATAATTGATGAGACTTTGCTGTGCAAACATAGTTAAATTATTCTCTGTGAGGTACCTTTGTAAAAGTACAGACCGGAAAGGAAGGTGGGGGCAGGGAAGGTGGGGAAGGAAGTACAGCTGCCTCTGCACGCTCCACCTGCTAACACAGCTTCACGGGATGCGTTTAGGCCACTCTGAGATCATCCTGGACTGGCTGACTGTCCTGGGGGCCAACAGGGAAGGCAGCAGGGGCTAGAAGGCTAGCTGACACCACTTCCCTTCAGAACGTCTGCCTGGTCTGGACAGGAAATGGTGCCTGTGGGCTCAGTTCCTATAAATGACTCAAGGTAAAGCAATCAGCAAAAATATATGTGAAGTGGTTCCATCCGGCTGGGAGCTGGGACAAAAAGTTAAACACAATTGTTTACTGTGAATGCACTCCCGCCCTCCTGTCACGAAAGGAGACCGTGTTTCAGTCAGTGGCCTAAACTTCCTCGACTGGGACAGAGGGGTCAAAGGGCCACGACACCCCCTCAGCACACCTCAGCTCACCCCACCACAGAGAATACTTCGGGAACCTAGGAACATACGTTTTTACTTCCTAGCAGTCCTAGGCCCCAGAGTGGCGCTGCCACCTGCAAACTCACAGTTCCGTGATCCTGTCCAGATCATCTGTGACCCCACGTGACAATATGGTGCAGAATGGCTGTCTCCGGGGCCCTGCTGTTGTCCACAACCAACAAAGTGACTAACTGACAGTCCCGTTGTCAAGGTTTCAAACATTTCACCGCCTCTGGCTCCCATAATTTAAAAAAACTATTTTTTGTAGTTTCTTTTAACAACCACAACTTACATAGCACATTCCATGGGCCAGCACTTCACGTATGTTCAATCCTGTGAGGTAGGTGCTGTGATTGTCCCCATTTTGCAGATGGAAAAACAGAGGCACTGAGAGCTGGAGTCATCTGCTCAGTGTCATACAACTAGTTAGTGACAGCAACATGATTTACTCCCACCTGATCCAGGGTTGGCCTGGGTAACCATAATGCCACATGGCCTAGCCAAGACATGAACTCCCAGACAAGACTCTCCTAGAGAGAACAAACAGGGTAGAATTGGGAAGGGTGCCATTTTGGACCCAAGCAGTGGACAACTGCTTGAAGTGCTGTGAAAAGGTCGGACTGTTCCAGGTGCATCTCAGGTTGCCCTGTGTGCTGTCTTGAGCGGAGATGGGGGTTTATTGGCTGAGGCAACCACTGAGCTGGCCTGAGGGCAGCAGACCCTGGGCCTTTGCTTGCCATCTCTCTCCTTCTGTCTCAGACTGGCACTCCGTGCCTCTGGGGCCCACAGCCATTCCGGCTGCGGGCTCAGGTTCTCACAGCCTGTAACCACGGAGCGATCCTGCAGACCTGCCCGGCCTGGGTCATGTATCTATCTGTACGGCTTGAGGGTCGGGGTCTGTTACCAGAGCAGAAAGGGATGCAACAAAGACACGAACAGTAGACACGGCATACCAGTCTCTCTGCACTGAGATCCGGGAACCTTCGTTCCATACGTGAGAAAGAAATCTTCTGCTTGCAAAGACAAAAGTAGAATAAACCAGATTTGCAGAAATCTGAACTAGTAGAAGGCTTAGATTTCACTTGGTTTAGCCTACATTTCCACTGCTCTGGACCCATCGGTACTCATCTGTTGGTGGCGGGACTGGGAGCCCAGGGTCCTCAGCCCAGCCCAGGGCTCTCTCTAGAGCACCATGAAACAAACCTCGCTGCTCCAAAGAAATGAAATCCAACGAAGTTAGGTGGCTAGAGGGTAAGAGATGCTCTCTACCAGAAGAAAGACTCAGTTATGACCTTCCACAAAAATAGGTATTAAAAAGCCCCAGCCAACTTAATGAATGAAGCCTTTCTCACTTCATGAGGGACTAATTTGAGCACTTGTTTTCCCTCTTTACAAAATCTGACTGCAGAGTTCTTCCTCAGTCAGAGCAGATGCACAGAACTTCTGCTTGGTTTCCTAGTTCTCCTGCCCGTAGCGTCTGTATCATAGTTCTGGGGTGTTCTAGCAGCCACCTGCAGAAGCACCATGTAGAGGTAGGTAATTTCTTTCATGCAACTGAGCTTTTCATAATGCAGATAAGCTACTTTTTTTCACCATTTCATTCTGATACACTTATTGGGATCCAGAAAACCTCATCTCAATCAAACAAACCCCATGCCTCTAAATTCAGGCCTCACAGAGGGTCCTCACTCCGCTTCATTTATCTGCATGTAAGGTCTTTGCTCCTCAAACATGTTCTGGATTCCTGCTCTATTCCAGGCAGTGTGCTACCTGCTAGGAATATAGAGGCAGGTAACAGTCTCGTGAGGAGAGACAAGTGTGTACTAGAGAAGGCAGCTGGCAATTTTTTTTTGGTAAAGGGCCAGACGGTAAATATTTTGGGGCTTTATGAACCACACGATCTCTGTCATAACTATACAACTCTGTCATTGTAGCGTGAAAACAGCCAAGACGATATAATAGCAAGTGAGTCTGGGCAACCAGTTGGATGTGGTGGGGGGGCTGCAGTTTGCTGACTCCTGCCCGAGAGTGTGCGTGACAGGATAGACGTGGGAACCCAGTGCAGCCTGACGGGAAGGAGGGAGTTGCCGCTTGTGTAAAGACACGTGAGGATGGAACAGGCTTCGTGAAGAAGGCCTCGATTGCTGTGCTGAACCGAACAAGGGACGTGTGAATTTGCCACGTAGGCTGGGGCCAGGGGCAGCTTTGCTGGACGGGGAGGGGCATCGTGGAGCAGAGGCCCTGTGATGCGAGCCTTGTACGGGGTTCGGGTGACCACAGACAGTTAGTGTGATGAGACTAGGGGCAGGTGGCATGCCACAGGTGTAGAGAAGGAGGCAGGCAGCTCAGAGGCAATTTGAGCCATGATGAAGGCTTTGGTCTTTATCAGGGCAGCGGGGAGGAAGAGCAAACATGCCCAATTCCAGATTGTTTCCATAAACAATCTCGTTTTTATTCTCACAAAATAAAGTGGGGTGGTGGGTGTTCTTAGTCTCATTTTGTAATGGGAGCACTTGTCAGGATTCAAACCCACATGTGTTCGGTGTCCCACCCTTGGCTCTGTCCACACTGCTGGCCCTTGTAGGGCCCAAGCTCGGAGGAATCTTTCCTTCTTTGTCCCACCGCCAGTGGCCTCCCCCTGCCAGCAGGAAAGTTTTGAGTCTGCCATGGTTTCGCAGAGTTGGGTGGAGACTTCAGTGGTTATGGGGAAGAAGGTTAAACCCTGGGTGGTGTGGGGAGGGGATCACAAGGTGAAGGGTTATTGGCTAATCACCCCATTAGTCAGGCAGGGAAAGTAGCAGGCCCCCCTGGACACAGGAGTGTGCCCATGTGGCTGGCTGGGAGCCAGGGAGGGCCTGGTTCACTGAGGGGACAAGGGAGTGCCTCTGTGGTAGAGGGTTTGCCTGCTCTGTTCCTGGCTGAGGTCCACCTGGATCCCTGGCAGGGGCAGCAGCTCCACTGTTCTTTATGCCTGAGGTCATGAAGTGAAAGGAATTCCAGAGATTCCAGAGGAGGACTCACTCCTGGCTCTCCTCCTCCCTGTGCCTAGTTTACTTTGTTGCTTAGTAGCTGAACATTTTGGTTCTTTGATTCCACCCTCTGAAATTTAGGCTAATTCTCAAGACCAAGTCTCTTTTTCCTCTATCATGTGTGTCAGGTATTTGGTAGGTGTTCAATAAGTTAATTAATTAAATTAATTAATATCAAAGTAGCCCTGACTAGTGTGGCTCAGTGGATTGAGCTCTGGCCTGCGATCTAAAGCGTCGCTAGTTCGATTCCCAGTCAGGGCACATGCTTGGGTTGCAGGCCAGGTCCCCAGTAGGGTGTACTCTAGAGGCAACCACACATTGATGTTTCTCTCCCTTTCTTTCTCCCTCCCTTTCCCCCTCTAAAAATAAATAAAAAAATAAAATCTTTTAAATATATATTGAAGTATATCATTTATCCAGTTGCTTTTTATTTAGTTCTTCACATATGCTCCACACCAATACTTCCTGAAGCCATTTACAGAAGTTTGTCTTTGACCGAAGTCTGGCTTGTTGCCACTCCAAGTGTGGACTTGGACCAGCAGCATCAGCCCCAGTTGGGAGTCTCTCAGGCCCTTCCTCAGACCTACAAAATCAGAATCTTTTAAAAAGAAGATCCCAGGTGATTCGCAGACACAACTTGAATTTGAGAAATGGCAGAGACATGGTTTTGCAACTATACCCCAAAATGGTCACTAACTCTAATTCCATTTCTGAAATAACCTCTCAAATGATATTCTTTATATATTCTGAATCCAGAAGACATCATCAGCCCCTCCACCACCAATCTGTGCCCCTTCCCAGTTCTTTCCTTCTCGTGTGCCTGCCGCATCCCTGCTTCTAGTGACAACGGTGGTTGGCTAATAGGCTCCAATGGCCATGGTGGTAATTGGCTAGGCAAGAAGGAAATGAGAGTTGAAAAAGTTTTAAATGACGCATTTGGGGATGAGAGCCAAATATCTCACCCTGAAAGTCCCATCCTTTGTAGGCTACTCATATCCTGTGTCCTATTTCTTTATTCTTTTGCCAAGACTTTTATAGGTTTGGAGTGAAGGTAAGGTGACTTTTCTGAGGTCACACAGCTAGTACAGTAGTAAGGGATGGGGCAAGGGGTAGAGGGTCTCCTAGTGGCACCACTGTCCCTGGAAAGTCAGGAGCCCTCTGGTCCCCGGTCCTGAGCTCTGCCAGCACTCTCCTCTGCGCAGAAGGCAGGGCTTCTACACTTGCTCGCTGTGGCAGGTGCTTTCTTCACGCTGCCGCCTGGGGTGGAGGAAAGAACACCAGCCTCAGAGTCAACACACTTGTTTTGAATCTCAGTTCCATAATGTGCCAGCAGCGTGGCCTTGGGTGAAAGACACGCTCTCGGAGCCTGTTCCTCATTTGTAAAACAATGTTCACTTTGCAGGGTGGCTCTGAGGCTCAGAGAGAGACTGTCCCCTGAGCCTGCACCAAGCCTGGCACATACTGAATGTCACCAAATTAGCCATCATTGCTTCTCAGAGACTTGTTCCCAATCGTCCCCCAACAATGCCTACTTCTTCACATCGCCACGGTGCTCAAGAACACCCATTGGCTCCCCACTACATTTGGGGGAAACGTGCCTCTCCCCTGACTGCCCCTGTCTGGTCCCCACCTTCCCACCCCTCTAGCCTACTTCTCCTTTAAGTGAAGGTGTATTAAGAAATCCGATTTTCTTATTTCTAACTTATATAAGCATTATTCTTCTACAAATATGTCTAATAGTTTGCTAAGCATACTGGTTGATGATTAGAATTAAGCTACTTAATTGATGCCTTTCCTATTAGTTTTGGTATTTTTATTTTTTAACAAAGAAGACTTTCTATTTCAAAAGACCTGTACTTTTTTCCTGTTAAAATAACCTTGTGGTTATTGTTGCTAAAATGTATGTTTAATGTTTAACCCTAATTTCATTTTAGACAACCGTCTCCAGGCAGAGGTGGCCTCTCCCCTGTTCTAATAAATTCCCTCACTATTTTGCAACATAGATGACTTCACTCTGTTCGTTGCTCATAAGTTGTTCATTTAGTTACGGGATTTTAAACTGATAAGTTTTGGGGGTGTATAGTTCTGGTTAATTTTCTATGCCAAAGATGTAACTTTTATAATTGACTAAGTTTTACAATTACTTTGATTGTCATTTTCTTTTAATACTTTTTAAACATCCCCAGTGTTCTTCACTTCGGTGAGTGAACATAAATGCTTTAGTAAATGTTAAGCAGAATTTAACCAGATTTAGGAAAGGATTACGGTGAGTTCATGGTAACTAGGTGTTCCCCAAACCTTCCCCGTGTAAATTGAATTCTTGGCTGGAGTTACGACTGGAGTCAGCCATTGTACCTTTCAGTCTGCTTACTGTGTTCTGACTAATCTCTGCAAGTTTAAAAAAAAAAAACCCATCATATTATGAGTTACAGATTTTTCACTGAGAATAGAGAGAGAGGTGGTGTGTGAGTGCATTATGAATAGTTTTTATTAATTATTAAATCTTTCTTTGGACTATTTAAACGTGGAGACTTTCATAAATACTGTACTCTAAACTAGAGAATATAGCTCATTTATTGTAAACCCAAATGCTGCACCTTTTTTTTTTATTATTTTATGACTGTACTTGTATCTATTTTTTTACTCAAATAAGGCTTTGTTAATATAGAGGGTAAGTAAGCTGAGGTTTATGGGAGGTTATTAATTATAAAACAGACTCTCAGAGAGATATAAAGACCATGCATTACTTGCATTATAAGCTATTACTAGCAGTTCTCTGGCAAAAACAAACAAACAAAAACGTGTTTACGTGCTTTGTCTGTGTTAGTTGAGGATAAAGCATAGAAAGTATCTAAATCTTGTCAGGGTCTTGACTTATGTATTTTCTAATATTAAAGCCATTTTTAAAAAATCACCAGTTTGCAACTGTAAACATAATAATTTGGTCAATCAAGGATCATCAGTGGATGCTAAAATCATTAGGTGAAAGATTATTAGTGAAGACTATTTTCATGGCAACAAAGTACCATCCATAGACTAATTATGAATTGCAAAGAGAAAATGTCCCTTCATGATGGAGTGATCTGGTGGCCAGCACTTTGAATGACCAAATTAGCCTCATAAACAGTGCGGCAACCTGACCATGTGTGTCTCCTAATATGATGCAAAAACATACAATAGCACCTAGCAAGAATTTTTTTTCAGAATGTTTAATCTGTGTCTAATCAAGGCTGTCTACTTAATTCCCAGTTCTCAGGAAGCACAGGGGAGGGAGAAGAGTTAAATGACAACAAGAGACCAATTAGACAAATTTAGACATTTCAGATTCTGGAACATTTCACAAGACAGTTATTCTGGACTCAACAAAAGTCAAGATCATTGAGGGAGGAAAATAGTTAGGAGTACTTGTAGACTGACAGAGGCTGAAGAACATAACAAGAGATTACAAGGCTACAAAAACATTCTTGGGACAATTAGGAAATTGGATTGTATATAGATGCTATTACAGAATGATTGTTAGTTTTTAGGTGAGATAATAGGACTGTTCTGTAGGAGACTGTCCATATTCATAGATTGTCCTGCTGGAATATTTAGGGATGGCTTGTCATTCTGTAATAATGTCTATAACTTACTTTCAAATGATGTAGCAAAAATGTAATACATTGTGTAATTGTACTTCTATCTATTTATATCTATATCTATCTATCTATCTACCTATCTTTCTATCATCTGTCTACCTGTCATCTGTCTATCTACCTGCAGAGAGAGGAATTGAGAGTGTATAAATATGGCTGCATGTTAGCAGTTGTTTAATCTGGGTGGAAGGTGTATAGATTTTCTTTGTACCACCTGTTCAGCTTTTTGTATGCTTGAAATACACTCCCCCCAAAAAAGACAAAAATAAAGCATCTCCATTGTAATTTTACCTGAAGGTATCCATAATTTAGTTATATTTTATCTTCATGTTTTAACCTTAGATATGCTTTACACTGGAAAGTATTGAATAAGGTCCATTGTATGAACTCAATTACTAATGAAATTTACCTTCTAAGGCCAGCTTAGTTAGACGTTCATTTATTGCTTGATTTTTTAAAAATCACTGAGGATTCCATCGGGATGTGGTCAAACGTGATATGGCAAGCTGCCTTATGGTGCTAGAGGCTTTCGGTTTCAGTGAGCCAGAGGCCCTTCTCGCTGGTGTGCTGATGCTTGCATGCACAATTCTGCCGAAACTAGCCATAAAGACAGGCCTACCTTCGTGAGTGTGGGCTCACAAAGGCCCATCTGGGCATTTCCATTGCCCGGCTTTAAGATAGGCCCTGTTAACTCAGGAAGCATTTGTGTACTGTGTCTGTACTGAAGCATAACGGCAGATCATTTACGTAAGTGTAAAGCCAAGGTAAAAATTCTATAGGGTACATTGGTCGTTTTAACATTATTTATACCTAAAATTTTGTCTTTTAATACGCGGTGATAGCTATTGCTGTTGTATATACTAATCTCACTTTACAGGTTTAACAAGATATTAAAAGTAACAGAGCTAGGGCCTGGCTGGTGCGGCTCAGTGGATTGAGCGCGGGTTGTGAACCAAAGGGTTGCTGGTTTGATTCCTGGTCGGGGCGCATGCCTGAGTTCGGGCCAGGTCCCCAGTGGGGTCCACGAGAGAGGCAACCATACATTGATGTTTCTCACCCTCTCTTTCTCTCCCTTTCCCTCTCTCTAATAAATAAATAAAATCTTAAAAAATAAAAAGTAACAGAGCTAGGCAATTCAGAAAGTCAGGAAGGTTCACAGTAAACTAAGTAATTTTACTTAATTTTATATTTATTTCTAGTTTACACTTAACTAATGCATGTGCATTTGTGCCCATGCATACACATTTATTATACATTATTTTTGATAAAATAAAAAATATTTTATTTTATATCTCACAGACATTAAGTAAATAACATTGATAGATTACATGCTATAAGCTCGGAGACTGTCTTCATGTTTTTATTGCTATGTCTGGAATACAGCATCTCCCTTACTTAATGAAATACCATGTGATCTGAGTGCTGTCAAACTTCACCCTTATAGTACATGTGCTTGTCTGTGTGTGCGCTGAGGTGCATTAAACAATAAATAAATGAAACAACCCTGGCTTGTGTGGCTCATTGGATTGAGTGCTGGCCTGAGAACCAAAATGTCACTGGTTCGATTCCCAGTTAGGGCATGTGCCTGGGTTACTGGCCAGATCCCTAGTTGAGGGCATGCAAGAAGCAACTGATCAATGTCTCTCTCATACATCAATGTTTCTCTCTCTCTCTCCCCCTGCCTTCCCCTATCTCTAAAAATAAATAAATAAAATCTTTAAAAAAATAAAACAAAAGATATCCAACTAACCATGGTTATGTATGACCACGGACCAATCAGTTATTAATTCATTGTCATGATGTTTTAAGAGTAATAAGAGCAATTTTAGGTTACATGATCTTAAAGAAATAACTGGATACCAAATGTCTACCTTTCAGCTTAGAAACTGCTTTGAACAATGGGACAGGGCCAGGATGAAGAATATTTTCAAACAGCACTGCTGGTTTTTCAGAAGAAAAACCTGATCAAGAAAAAAAGTAGAGATGATATGCGTGGTGATAAAGCTTAAAAACAGCACATTCTGTGTCCCATCAAAAGTGTAACATACCTTGTCTTTAAAAAATGCTAATGAGGACTTCCAGCAAAGATGGATGCATAGGTAGATATGCTTTGCTTCCTCACACAACCAAAAGAAGGACAACTACAAATTTAAAAACAAAAATCAACCAGAACTTCCAGAAAATCAAACTGCGTGGAAGTCCGACAACCAAGGCGTTAAAGAAGAAACATTCATTCAGACAGGTAGGAGGGGTAGAGATGGGCAGCCAGGGTGCAGAGGATGAGCAGCAAATTGCGGACTGGGCAGGTGAGGCAGCAGCTGGCAGATCAGGCAGTCCTACATTTGCGTGCTGATAAGCCAGGAGGAACAACTGGGGAGAGAGATAGACCGCGCAGCCCAGAGTTCCAATGTAGGAAACTAAAGCCTCAAAACCTCTGGCTGTAAAAACATGTGGGGGTTCCAGTGATGGGAGGAACTCCCAGTCTCACAGGAGAGTTCGTTGGAGAGACCCATGGTGTCCCAGAATATACATAAATACACCCACCCAAGAATCAGCACCAGAAGGGCCCAATTTGCTTGTGGGTAGTCGGGGAAGTGAGTGAAAGTGGGGCGAGACACAAGCAAGCAGCACTGTTCTCTCTCTGATCCCTCCCCAACATATAGTGCCACAACATAGTGACATGGGTTGCTTTACCCTGGCTAATACCTAAGGCTCTGCCCTTATAATGTAACAGGTGCGCTGAGACAGAGAACTATGGCCCAAATGAAAGAACAGATAAAAATTTCAGAAAAAGACCTAAGCAACAAGGAGATAGCCAACCTATCAGATGCAGAGTTCAAAACACTGGTAATCACAATGCTAACAGAAATGGTTCACTATGGTCACAAAATAGAGGAAAAAGTGAAGGCTCTGCAAAGTGAAATAAAGGAAAATATACAGAAAACCAACAGTGAAGGGGAGGAAACCAGAACCCACATCAATGAGTTGCAACAGAAGGAAGAAATAAACATTCAACCAAATCAACGATTTGGAACAGAAGGAAGAAATAAACATTCAACCAAATCAATGAGTTGGAACAGAAGGAGAAATAAACTTTCAACCAGAACAGAGTAAAGAAACAAGAAATAAAAAATTCAAAAAAAAAAAAGAGGAGAGACTTAGGAACCTCTGAGAAAACTTTAAACATTCCAACATCTAAATCACAGGAGTGCCAGAAGGAGAAGAGGAAGAGCAAGAAATTGAAAACTTATTCAAAAAAATAATGAAGGGAAAATTCCCCATTCTGGCAAAGGAAATAGACTTGCAAGTCCAGGAAGCTCAGAGAGTCCTAAAGAAGTTGGACCCAAGGAAGCACACACTAAGACACACCATAATTACATTACTCAAGATTAAAGATAAGGAGAGAATCTTAAAAGCAGCAAGAGAAAAGGACACAGTTACCTACAAAGGAGTTCCCATAAGACTCTCAGCTGATTTCTCAAAAGAAACCGTACAGGCAAGAAGGGGCTGGAAAGAAGTATTCAAAGTCATGAAAGGCAAGGACCTACATCCAGATTACTCTATCCATTGACGCTATAATTTAGAATGGAAGGGCAGATAAAGTGCTTCCCAGATTAGGTCAAGTTCAAGGAGTTCATCATCACCCAGCCCTTTTTATATGAAATGTTCAAGGGATATATCTAAGATAAAGAAGATAATCAAAACTATGATCAGTAAAATGATGACAAACTCACAATTATCAACAACTGAACCCAAAAAACAAAAACAAAAGCAAACTAAGCAAACAACTAGAACAGGAACAGAATCACAGAAATAAAGATCACATGGAGGGTTATTGGGGAAGGGGAGGGGGAAGAGTCGGGGAAAAGGTACAGGGAATGAGAAGCATAATTGGTAGGTACAAAATAGACAGGGGGAATATAGGAAATGGAGAAGCCAAAGAACTTGTATCTAAGACTCAGGAACATGAACTAAGTGGGGGGGCGGGAGGGAACACCAGAGGGAGGGAGGTGCAGGGTGGAGGGGGATAAAAGGGAGAAAAAAATGGGACAACTGTAATAGCATAATTAATAAAATATACTTAAAATACTAATGAAGCAAATATGGCAGGATGCTAACATCTATTTTTAAATTAGTGGTGGGTATGCGTTATCATTCAGAATAGTTTCACTCCCCTAAAAATATTCTGTGCTCCCATTTATCACTCCCTACCCTCATCCCCTAGCAACCAATGATCCTCTCACTGTCTCTATAGTTTTACCTCTTCCAGAATATCATATGGTTGAACCATACAGTATGTTGTCTTTTCAGATTAGCTTCTTTCACTTGGTAACATGCCTTTAAGCTTCCTCCATGTCTTTTCATGTCCTAATAGCGCATTTCTTTTAAGTGCTGAATAAATTTCCATTGTTCGGGTTTTTCACAATTTATACATTTGCCTACTGAAGGGAATCTTGGTTGCCTCCAGGTTTTTGTAATTATGAATAAAGCTGCTATAAACACCCAGATGCAGGTTTTCATGTGCACATAAGATTTCAGCTCATTTGGGTAAGTACCAAGGAGCACAACTGCTGAGTCATATGGTAAGAATATGCTTCATTGTGTAAGAAACTGCCAAACTGTCTTCTAAAGTGGCCGTACCATTTTGCATTCCCACCAGCAATGAATGAGAAATTTCCTGGTGCCCCACATCTTTGCCAGCACTGGGTTGTCAGTGTTTTGGATTTGAGCCCCTCTAAGAGATGTATCGTGACATCTCATTGTTTTATTTATTTTTTTTTTAAGATTTTATTTATTTATTTTTTAGAGAGAGGGGAAGGAAGGGAGAAAGAGGGAGAGAAACAGCAGTGTGTGGTTGCCTCTCACACGGCCCTCACTGGGGACCTGGCCTGCAACCCAGGCTTGTGCCCCGACTGGGAATCGAACCGAGACTCTTCGGTTCCCAGCCCGTGCTCAATCCACTGAGCTACACCAGCCAGGACATCATTGTTGTTTTAGTTTGCAATTCCTTACTGACATGACGTGGAGCATCTTGTTGTATGCTTATTTGCATCTTCTTTGTAAGCAGGTTTGATGAATTCCAATTAACATTATTATTACTCCTAGTAGGTCAAAAGTTGAAAGAGCAACTATTTTTAAAATGTAATTGTTTATTGTTTAGATGGCCATAGATAGTGTTGTCTGGGCTCATTGACAGAGGTTTTAGACTTTAAGTGTTTTGTTTTGTTTTCTCTAGGAGATGTCAGATCAGATGAATATAAACAAACCCTGTTCTTACTCCCGTCCTGGGACAGGGTGAGGCTGTTCACGGTGGAAGGTGTCTGTTGTAGGAGGCAGCCATGTCCAGAGGTCAAACTGGGCCAAGTAATCCCAAAATGAGTAGCCAGGTAGGGTTGATTATAAAAATTAGTTAAAAGCTTAAAAGTAGAGTGAATTCTAAATTTTTCAAAACCCGGTTCAAAGCTGACTTCTCCAACCCATGCACAGACAGAGAGCTGCTTGGAGGGGACACGGTGTCACATCTGCTCGATCGTATCATTGATTGAGGAATAATGTGACATGACTTCTGTTTTATTAACTGGTAAAAAGCTTGAAAATATTGTTAGGAGGGATTTGATACAGTGATCATATACGAGGGCACATTTTTAAAGTAATTGATTAATATTTGAGTAAATATGTACTCATTTTTGAAGTTTTCAGAACTGACCATGTTATGAAAAAGGCAATAGAAATAAAGAGTACTAAAAAATAATCAAATTTAACATTTTTTATTAGCCTAAACATTAATTATTACTGTTATTATTATATCGATTATTGGTCTTTGCAGGTTTGAAATGCTAGTCATCTGATCGGCATTAGTAAATTTAAGGGTATAGACAAGCCTGGTTATACAGTCATGTGGAATAACTATTTTAAGATCATTTTGATATTGATGTGTGACTTGTGTGAATGTATGGATAATGTAGGAAAAGTGATCAGACTTATTACTATTGAAGTATTCAATTCAATACATTAATATTCTTTAATTTGGAACATCACCAAGTTTTTGGCTTCTAAAAACAAAATAAATACCATTATAAAAAATCTAAAAAAAAATGTTACACAGAGTAATAGGAATTAAGAATTCTTAAAATCTTTCTTAGTAAATATGAACTAATGAGCTTCTCTTAATAAGATCATAGTCCAATTTAATTTAAATTTAATTTAAATTATATTTACAATTTTTAAAGCCAAAGATAATTTTAGGGTTAGGCTAAAGAGTAAAAGAGAAATTACATGTAAATTTATATGAATATGTTCATACATAAAAGATGGCTTAGTGCAATTAAACTGGTATATATATATATATATATATATATATATATGCTGTATTCTATATAATGACTGTATAATTAGAAAGATATGTAATTACTAAATTTGGACCTACCAGTAAAACAGTAATACTTGATTAAAGGAAAGAAGCATTAGTTGTAAGTTGGCTCCCATTAGACTAACAAGAGGAAAAAAGCTAATTTTGTTAAGTTAGCTAGTGGTAATGTTCATAATCCCTCACACAAATGGGTAGTAGTACCAGGAATTTCTTTGTAATTTGAATTACCAAATAACTAGTACAGAAGTGAAACATGAAAGATAGAATAGCTTTTGTCCCTAAAAATCTTCCTATACTAGATTAGTGCTGTTGCAACTATCTCTGGTAAAGAAGCCATTTGTAATATTTTTTTTAGTGTTGTTATAAAAATATCCTTTACAGCAGTAGTAAAAATAGATAAATTCTTCGCTTCTGGGAAGATGAAGCAGATTTGCTTTTCCCTATTCCTCCTGCACTGAGTACAGCTAGAAATACTGACGTTACGTATAAACCAAACCTAACCAGACAGACTGGCTGTGGACCCCGGGACCCAGGGAACTACATGGTGGTGAGTTCTCTGCGTTTTCTTTTGGCCTCATATATTCCAGACTTGCAGTTGAAAATGTGAGCCACCTGGAAATGCTAATGGTTGCAGACCAAAAAATACAAAAGAAAAAAATCCTCAAGAAAAGCCTGTTGCTTCTAAGCAAAGGACCAGGGAAGCGGTAGCCTAGCAAGAGAGAAAACTTCTGGACAAACTTCACAGAAAAACTGTGGTCCCACACCTACCCGTACCAGCAAAGGCCCAGGGGACAGCCTAGGCCACTACCCTCCTCCCACCCCTGACTCAAATGAGATGTTAAGTACACTTAGTGTAGTGATTATTTCTTAATATATACATATATCAAATAATTATGTCATAGGCCTTAAACTAACACAGTGTTATATGCCAATAATATCTCAATTTGAAAGGAAAAATCAAAGATGACGCATTTAGCACCTTTGGGTCAACATGCTAAATGACCCAAAGAGTCAATCAGTCAGGTCCATAAAATACGAAAACCTATATTCAAACGACAAGTTTTATTCAATAAATACACGGCCTCGGGAAAAACATGGATATAGGAAAATATTATAAATTTTAAAAAGACTTAAGGGACCTATCATCCAGATTCAATATGTGAAACTTATTTGGATCTTGTTTCAAACAAATTAACTGTGGAAAATAATTTCAGGGACAATTGGGCAATATTGAACACAGTCTAGGTGTCAGGAAATATTAAGAGATTCCTGTTAATTCCATTATATGTGTTATAATGTGTTGTAATTATGTCTTTTAAAGCTTTACGTGTGGAGATACATTCTGATGTATTTATGGGTGAAATGATATGAAATTATACTATAGCCAAATTTCGGGTTGGCTTTAAAATAACCCAGCTTAAAAATACAAACAGAGAGGGGTAGGGAGTAGGGGAAAGCAAAATGACCAGATGTTGATAGTGCTGAAGTTGTGTGATATGTATGCTTACAGGAGCACACGTTGTATTGCTTTCTCCCCTTTTGTATACGTTTGAAAATTACTGTAAAACACTTTTGTTTTACACACACACATAAAAATGGCCGAGAAGGGAATCTAGATTTCCACTCTTCCTTGCTGTAATGAGGTAGCCCTTCCCTCCACCTTCCCCTCCAGGAGTGGTATCAGAGGGAGTAAGTTAAAACACAAAGCTTGCCTGGCTGGTGTGGCTCAGTGGACTGAGTGCTGGTCTGTGAACCAAAGGGTTGCTGGTTTGATTCCCAGTCAGAGCACATGCCTGGGTTGTGGGCCAGGCCCCCAGTAGGGTATGCAAAGAGGCAACCACACATTGATGTTTCTCTCCCTCTCTTTCTCTCTCCCTTCCCCTCTCTAAAAAAACAAAACAACAACAACAAAAAAAACACCAAAAAACCCCTAAAACTCAAGGCTTAAAAAAATCCAGATTTTAATTTTAAAAAAACACTTATACCAAGAACCAGGAAGATCTCAAATTGAATGAAAAAAAAAAAAGACAATCAACAGATGCCAAGATGGAGATGACAGAGATGTTAGAATTAACTGGAGAAGATTTTAAAGCAGCCATCATAAAAATGCTTCGGTGAATGATTAGGACCACTCTCAAGACACATGAAAAAAACAGGAAGTCTCAACCATTAGTAGTAGAATGAACTGATATGCTTACAAGGAGTTGTGATGAAAGCCACGGGAGAGGAGAAAGAGAATGGTGGAACTGGAGCTTCAATTAGATAACTGATTTACTTATATCAGGGTAGAGAGGCGTGAACGACAAAACAGAGAGCAGCAGTTTAAAGTAAAGACAGTGCAGAGCACCATCCCTGTGGTTGGGATTAAGATTCTAGCATTGACAATGATTAAGCTTTTGAGTAGGCAGGTATTACAGGTGTTAGATACTATTATTAGCAAGCCTTGTCTTATAGCAGCATTGTGTACCGAAAATAATAGAAAAATTAGAGATATTAAGGTAGCTCTTATCAAGTATGTATAGAAAAGAAGTAGGGCCCCTATAAGAAGTAACAGAGGTATAGTGACAACTCTGTATCTCTGTGGTTGGTAAGTTAATTATGGCTAAGTTCCGTAGCGGGTAGGGGAGTACTCTGGTCTGTGCTGTTTTCTGCAGCCTTCCACAGAAGATATCAACCCATTCTGTGGGGCCCTTGGTCTCTGGCCTCACTCCCTGCAGCATTTGCTACTGCTGCCCAGCCTTTCATGGCCTATGGCTATAAAACCAGTGCCAGATTTGCTGATGGTGTCCCCTCATCATTGCTGAGAGGTTCCTCCTGGTTCTCAGAGCCTCCGCCAGTCACTTCTGATGTTCTCCAGGAGGGCTAGGGGCATTGTGGACTGGACACCCCTAGTCGCTGTGTCCACATGACTACTGTGGGCTTGCCCTTCAGGCAAGTCCCTCGGGATGAAGGTACAGATATCCTCTATTCTCAGAGTCCCAAAACATCTCTGAGGTTTTTATGTTCCACCATTCCGCTAAACTGTGGTGAGGAATAATAATAATAACTACTAATTAATGTACAGACAGCAGAATGGCCACCAGCATAATTTCGTATGAAATTGTGTTACTGCTCACAGCGCTGCATGAGGCTACTTTGGCTAGAAGTGGAGTCAGGTCATAGGATTGAGTTTAAGTGAGACAGACAGTACAGACAGGAACCTGAAGTTTGTAACCCCAAGTGATTATGGTGATGCACTGGCGTTCAGAACATTAAAATAAGAATAAATATCCCTAGCCAGGTAGCTCAGCTGTTTAGAGCATCAATCTGATATATTCTAGGTTGTGGATTCGATCCCCAATCAGGGCATGTACAAGAATCGACCAATGAATGCATAAGTAAGTAGAACAACAAATCAATCTCTCTCTCTCTCTCCACCTTCCCTCTAAAAATTAGTAAATAAAAATTAAAAAAAGAATAAACAGTCCTGGTTCCTTGGTTAATAATTTTAAGAGCATCTGTAGTTGGACACATAATATTTGAGCTTTTAGAATTCCATGTGATACAGGATTTTGATTGTACTGGAAAAATTAGGATACAGATAGAAACTAGGTTGAACTCAGATGATGCATTTTAATCATTGAGCATATCTGGTTTTATTAGCAGTTTACCCCACTAGGGTGTTTTAATCTGACTTCAAGCTATATACCCTTTTGTGCATACAAATTCCCAAACAAATGTCCCGCTGTTTTGGGGCTATTTCTTGTAATCAGGTTTAGATTGCATTGATGATACGTGGACACTCGCCATAAAATGTCTTTATTATTTTATTTGGAAGTTTTATCATGCTTTGAGATCATCCAGCCAAAATGTGAGAATCCAGGCCTGTGGGGCAATTTTATCTGAATGGATTAATTGCTTAAAGCTTCAGAGTCTTCTCATCTGACCCTACTCGGCATAGGCTAGTTTATTACCCTGATTCGGAGAAGAGAATAGTAAAACAGAGTCCATTCTGTTTCCCGTTTAGAAAACAGGAGGCGTGTCCGTGGCAGTCCCAGCGCTGTGGCTCTTGCGCCTGGGACTGTAACACATACAATGCCACAGATTATGTTTCGAGCAGACAAGCCTGATTTAAGTGTGCCAAGTTCCTCTCACCGTTCATCTTCTCTACTGTATTCCTGTGTTGGATTAACAATGATTAAAAAATAACTTGTAATTAATTTTATATGTTAAATTGTCAGCTATCAGAGAATTATCCATTCATACTGGGGTGCTTCCTGGCATTGGACCAGGAATTGGAAGGTAGTATCCAATCACTGGACACCTGGAAAGCCCTGGCCGAAAGGGGTTTTAGGCCCTTTGTTTAGACATCACACTTTCTATGAGTCTGCACGTGTTAGGAATACCTGTCCACTTTTCCCTGAGTGCCCCCAAAGAAGTGAGAGCTTTGTGATTGGATGTCATGTTGGGTCTACAACTTCTGATCTGCAGAAAGCAACAAAGGAGGTTGAGACGCCGCAGTACCGCTGACTGATCGTGTTCACAAAGGCTCAGCGACAGGCCACTGGCCATCTGTCAGCAGCACCCAGGGAGCCCGCCTGCTCTGCGGGGCAGAAGCCCTGGGGTGACTGAGAATCACACAGGCAGGCAGAGAGCAGGGTGGGCTTTATCTGTACAGCACTTGGGATGCATTTGACAGCCAAGTAAAGAGAGAGTGAGACCCTGTCTCTAGGAACCCATAGTTGCATCTTATTGTGATCATGAAGTCAAGGACGCTCAGGCTCAGAGAGGAAGGCAGCCCTTAGTTTCTCAGATACAAGAGCCTTTATCTGGAAAATGCCTATAAAACATAAACATTCTGGAGAGCCATTTTGCAACAACTATTACAATGTTTACATCTGCATACTTTTTGAACTCGCAATTCCACTTCTAGAAATTTCTATGACATTCTTGACATGTGTGCAAGAGACACATACAAGGATGTTTATTGCACCACTGCCGGAATAGCCAAAATTGGGAATAATCATCGATGGAGAAATGGTTAAGAAGTGATACATCCATCCAACGGGATACGAAGCTACTATGAAAAAGGATAAGAACTGACACAGATACATTTTCAAGACATAGTATTAAGTGGAAAAATTGCAGAGGAGTTTAGCTCTGTGAGCGGCCTTGTGGAAGATTTCACTTTCTGTACTATAAATTTCTGTATTGCTCTGGTTTTTTCCTCTCTGAGATACATTGTTTTGCATTTAAAATGTATTTAAATAGGAAATGTATACATAATAAAAAATATATGTGAGGATCCAATGAGATTTACAAAGCCCCTAGCACAGACCAGGCATGGTGTGATGCTCGTTAAATTTAAGGTCTGCAATATCAGTAAACATCTAGGGGCCATAGGATACCTTCTTGAGCTTCTTGCAGAAAACCCCAGCACCTCGGTGAGGAAGGCCAGTGGAAAAGTTTCTGCAGCAGCTTTTCTGTCCTCTGACTGTCCCTACATAGTAATTTCAAGTTTCCTGTTTAAGGAAGATGAATTGTTGACACCATCATGAGTCTTGCTGGTCATTTTTGCCAGACAGCTGTTCAGTGACTCTCAGATACTGGAGAAGTAGGATGAAGGATGTTCTCCGGGAAGCCCTGATCTTACCTAGAGTCCCGCCTTACAGGCCCTTTCACAGATACCTCGGGTCTTCATGCCCACCTGCCATAATGTGATAAGACTCTAGTAGGCTGGGTATGCCTCTTCTTAAGGAACTCATTTCCTCTCCAAATATGAATCACGAGACAGGTAAGGGAAAGAGCATATTTTACAATTGCAAAAGGATTCTGTTTTGCTAGATCTCTGGAATTCCCTTCAACAGAGGCTCTCTGGTTCATCTGAGAAAGGATTCACTTTATAAAAATTGAAAACTTGATAATAAAGCCAAATATGCTCAACTTCTCAGAAACATGTATCACATAGAGCAGGAAATATTTTTATTAACTGGGACTATCTAAGATTAACAAGACTAATAAACAGCAAGACCTTCCATAGTCGCAGGGGAAACGCGATGACCCTTCTGAGTCCTGGTGAGACATGGGAACTTCCTCAGCTCTGCTGCAAGGCCACGCCTGCAAAAAAAGGCCCTGGAGAGTGACAGAGACATTGGTGCTGGTCTCGGTTTTCTACTAACTTCTCTGCAGCCTGGCATGAGTCGCTTCACCTCTTTTCCATTTCCTTGTTAGCCGTGATGGAGAAATATTTTTCTCCCTAAGTTATTTTGAGATTCAAATGAGATCACGTATCATCTTCCAGATCTTAAAACATATTATGAAACTACAATAATCAAAATAATTTTTTCATGGAGAAGAAAAGAAGGCTGAATTAAACAAAATAGAATGCAGGCATAGATTCAAAACACATGAGAATTAATTTTCTGATAAAGGTGGCATTATCTGTGCAGTGAGAAATCAGATGAATTTTAAAATAAATGGCTTTAACAATAAGCTAGCCCCTGGGTGGGGGTGGGGGGACAGTGCTGGGTTCCTACCTTATTACTCATACAGAACCAATGCTAAATGGATCATTAAACCTAAAAAAAGAAAATATATAACTACAAAGAGAAGAATTGAGTGAAATTTATATAATCTTGTATTAGGGAAGCCTTGTCTAATCAGAATATAAAGCCTGGAAGCCACAAAATATCAAATAGATGATTAAAACTTTTTCATGGCCAAAAAAACCCCACACTAAGCAGTGTCAGAAAATAAATTGAGAACATTTTTTGTAACAAAAGCTAATGTTCTTAATTAACAAGGGAGGTATGTATAAATAAGAATGAAGAGAATGTATATTTATGAGAAAAATATTTGACAAGGCAGTATAAAATACAAATGGTCATAAACCAATGAAAGAGATTCAACATCACTTGTAACACAATAAATGCATTTAAAAACATAATTAAGTTGATGAAAATTTAGAATTCTGGTAGTATTTAGAGTTAGCAAGATTTGGGTTAAAAGATACTCTCATATATCCCTAGTGGGAATATATGTGAATTGGGACAATTTTCTAATCTTTCCATGGGATAGTTGAAAACATCTATTGCATTTTTAAATGCACAAACTTGATCCAGCATTTCACAGCTAGAAATCTGCTCTACAGAAATAGTTCCAATGTAACCAAGACATATGTGCAAGAATATTCACAGCAGCACATTTTTGTAATAGCAAAATACTGATAACGTTCATTAACTGGTGGTCATATAAATCATGTTGCATACATATAATAGAATAATGCTCAGTTGATAAATCAATTAGGCGAAAATGTATGTGCTTGGTTTCCAAATACCATTCTCTATGAAAAAGAACCAGGACTCCTTCGAGAAAAGGCTGATTCCAGGGCTGGAACAGGGAAAGTGTAAGATGATCATGGAATGTCTTGTTGTACCAGGATGGAAGGAAGTACAGACATGTGGGAACATGTCAATGGGACACAGGCGCCCGCCTGAGGACTTTCCCTGGCCCTCTGAATTAAATTGAGCATGAAAATATATTTAAAAACAAAACAAAACAGCATTGGATTACAACTCATTGAATAAAATAAGAATCTAAGAGTCTATACTAACATAAAAAACAAACGCAAATACATAGCAGGGAAGGGAAAGCCATCCTTTACAGCAGAATACCAGCTTGAAAAGAATCAACTTCTTCATAGTAGAATACCAACTATGAGAAATGATAGTTAGAAAATCATCAATGAATGTGGAAAAAAATGGATAAAAATTTAATGAGGAATTGGATATTTACATAATTCACCATAATTACAAAGGAACTGTAGTAATTTTACAAGTGGAGAAATCTGGCAGATATCGCCCTAAGCAAGTGATCAAAGTTTATGGCACCGGTAATGGGTAAGAGAAAGAGACGATGCACTGAGAAAGATACAACATTCCGTCTGGTAGCTGGTGTGTGCTCTTTAAAAACATTCATTTCAAGGAAGACAAAGAAAGGCTGAGAAAATTTTCTACATTAAAGGAGACTAAAGAGATAAAGCAATTAAATGTAATACTCTATGTGATCCTGGATTGGATCCTGGACCAGAGATGTGTGATCATGATCCTGGACCGGAGAAAAACAGCTGTAAAGGATATTACTGGAATGACTGATGAAATTTAAGTATGAACTGTGAGTCAGGTAATAGTTTTGTATCAATGTTAAATCTCCTGATTTTCATACTATGTAAAAGAAAGTCTTATTCTTAGCAATGAACATTGTGGTAATTAGGGGTAAGAGGTATGATGTCTCTAGTGCACTCAAATGGTTCAGGAGAAATAATAGAAACAGAGAAAATAATAAAGCAAAAGGAGTGAAGTGTAAATAATTGGTGAATCTGGGTCATGGTTGTACAAGCACTCTTTTTATTGTTCTTGCAAGTTTTCTGTAGGTTTGAAGTTATATCAAAGTTAATATGTCCGCTGGCATTGAAAGGGCTCCAGAATGGATTATGCCATGATAAAGAAAGGTGCAAATGTGTGTATTGTGCTGCTTTAAACCATCATCCCTTCTTTGCCCCTTCAAAAGGCATACAGGAAGGGTTTGACAATGTTGGCTCCTGGGGGACAGACTAGGAATCAAGACAGAAAGAGACGTTACTTTTCATCTTGTCATTCTTAACTGTGTGATTTTTTTCCTCCCCTCTGATAGAAGATGTTCAATAGATGTTAACTTACTTTCTTCTTTCCCTTATTCGTAATAAAATTCAAATGCCTTTGCAAGGGGTCCCACTCATAGACAGGGGCATGAACTTGGAGACAGAGGCCCAAGGGAGAAAGGAGCTGAGTGTGATGCTCCCCCAGCCCCTGAGGTGAGAAGAGGCGTGGTCCAGACACCAAGACCCAGTTTTGGTGATCTGGCAGCCCTGAGAGTCACCGCAGCCTCTCGCAGAAAGGAGAAGTTGGGACTGGCAGGTAGGTGGGACAGACGCCCCTCACAAGGGGAAGTGCTGAGAGCAAGCAACCTGGGCTCAGGATAGATTTGGGTCTGTCCTTGAACTGCAGCACAGGTCAAGGCCTTTGAGTCAAGTTCCCAACTCCACTGGCTACGTGGCCTCTCCCACCCTTCCTCCCTCTTGACTGTGCACTTTTTTTTCTCCTTTCTCTCTGTTCCCCATTCTTGGCAAGGCCTCTGAAATCTCATGATTAGCAGTCCTTCCCGCCTAGGCTAGCTCAGCCCGTTACTCTAGAGCTGCTGACCCTCGCAGTCCCGGTGTGGCGTCGTTAGGTCATTTCCAACCTCTGACTCCTCAGTGTGAAAAATCCAGGCCACCCAAGCAGTCTGGCCACACCTTAGCAGTTCTCTAGAAATGACAGCTAAGATGTTAAATTAAAATAGCCAAACTACAGAATAATAGTAACTGTGCATCAGTGGTTGTCAGGAACTTGGGGTTGGGGGGTGTGAGGAGGTGGGGGAGGGGGCTGATGGCAAGGGGACATGAGGGAATTATTTGGAGTGATAGAACCTTATATGCAATTGTAAAATAACTCATTAAATTGTACATTTAAAATTGGTAAATTTTATTTTTTGTAAGTTGTACATATATAAATCTGATTTTTTTTAAATGACCAAAATGGAGTAGAGACATTATCTATGTATGTAAATCATCTGACACCCTCTGGTAATAAAATGAGTGGAGGTCTCCAGTTTTAGAAGAAACCCCCCATTTTGTCATTTTTGCCCACATTGCAGACCATCTACTGGACCAGCATAAACTGACTCATATTGGCAGTTACCAGTAGCAACAGAAGCAGCAGAGAGAACAACAATGTTTTTAGGAACAAAAATGGTCTGTCTGTTTTTCTACCTTCTAAAGGGAAGCATACTTTATGTGAAATCACTACAGGTCCCTTCTTCTTACAGAGGGTGGTGGCTGGGCAGGGACAGAGAAAGAAATTACATATAGCATAGATGGCCCGTTTAACTCAGAGCTTGCTTATGCAACGGGGTGACCCTCAAGGGGTCACACGGGGTCTGGAGGAGGTCCTGTCAGCCTGAGAAGCCACAGTCTGTGAACGGTGGGTGGGGCCATCCGCAGGAAAATGGGGCAGGCCTCGCTTCTCAGCCTAAGGCTTTGGGAATCAGAGTGGAAGAGAGACTGCTGAGCCATCTCAGAGCCCCTGGCTGCTGGGGCCCTTCTAGGGCCAGAAGCTGGGGCTTGTGGCCGAGGAGAGCTGGCTTTTCTGCATGAGAAATTGGGAGGGATCTAGTTCTTTGCTCAAGAGCAGAAACGCCAAGAACGATCGGTGCAGTGGGGCGAGGACTGGGTGGGGTTTTGGACCAGGTGATAGAAATGGAAACTTCTGAAGAGAAGTTCTCTGTTTAATTTTAAATTGCCTGTAGCACTGTCATGTGAATCCCTCCATCTCTGTAAATCTTTGGTGAATCCTGTAAAACACCAAGTCCTTCTGGGAATGATCTTTTGGATGAATTTGAGGGAAAGGAGTGACTTCCACTCAGGGCAAGAACCAGATCCACAAGCCCAGGATGACAAAATGACCCATCAACTGATCAAATTCCTCAAATAATTATAAAGCTCCTACTGTGTGGCCATAAATATTTGTTGTTGTGATGATGATGATGATGATGAAGATGTTGTGGCCTGCATGCAGTAAGTGATGCAAGGACAGTGGGAGACAGAATAGGCAGACAGGAAGCTAATAGTAGTAGGAGAGGCAACCAATAAACAATAAACTAATATTGTATTAAAATCAGTGATGGCCCCCTTTCCACAGCTGCCACTAATGTGTTGGGTTCTTCCAAGGAAGTTATGGCTGCTTTGGGGAGAGGCCCTCTTCATCCAGCAGCTAGCACTGGGCCTGAGAGCCACTGGCCCAGCATTTGCCTGCACCTAGGCATCCATCTCTGGAGTAGCCTGTATCTTCTGGTCCTTAGACTGCAGACAATGAGGTGACAGTCACAAGAGATAAGATCAATGCCCTCTTTATAGCAGCTGGTGTAAATGTTGAAACTTTGCAGATGCCCTGTCAACATCGGGAGGAGCCTGTCTACAAGTTAAGGGCTGGTGGCTCTGCCCAGCGAGAGATCCTGCCCCCTCCAGCACCAGCACAGTGGTCCCTGGTGGGGAGGGGTGGGGAGAGACGGAGAAGAGAGTAGAAGTACCGAAAGAAGAATCTGGAAGAATCTGAGAGGTTTGATGATGACATGGGCTTGGGTCTTTTTGACTAAATCTCTTTGGAACATGTTCAATAAAAAGCTGAACTCTTTCCAAAAAATTAGTGATAAATGCTTTGAAGGATTAGAGTAGAGTATGGTGACAAAATAGCCATTGGGGTGGAGAGAAGGATCTATTTGGAAAGGGCAGTTAAGCAACTAAGAAACACCACTACTTACACCAAATTCCTGGAAAGATGTGAAAGGACTTGGAGCCCTTCACTTGTCAGGGGGTGGGAATCACAAACACCTCAGCTGAATTCTGGATTATTGCAATTAAAAAATAACAGCCTAAGTGCCCACCAGTAAATGAGTAGATCAAAAAAGTGATACATTTACACAATGGAATACTATGCAGCAGAAAGAAAGAAGGAGCTCCTACCCTTAGCGACATCATGGATGGAACTGGAGAGTATTTTGCTTAGTGAAATAAGCCAGGTAGTGAAAGACAAATACCCTATGATCTCACCTATAAGTGGAAACTAACCAGCAAAACAAACAAGCAAGCAAAATAGAACCACAGACATCGAAATAAAGAACAAACTGAGAGTGACCTGAGGGAAGAGAGGAGAGAGATAATGGGGGAAAGAAGAGGAAAGTCAAGTCAAGGAACATGTATAAAGGACCCATGGACAAGGACAATGGGGGGGATTGAATGAGGGAGAGAGGGGGTTAGCAGGGCAGGGGACAGGAATGGGGGAAAATAGGGACAAAGTAATTGAACAACAATAAAAAAGCAGCATTAATAACTACTACTCAAAGAGGGTTTAATAAGCAGCAGGCTCTGTATTAGGCACTTTATATGTATAATCTCACTTAAAGCGTACAACCATAAGGAATAGGTTTTATTAGATCCCATTTTACAGATGAGAAAACAGATACTCAGTGAGCTTCAGTAAACTGAATTCACAAAGCCAAGAAAATGCAGAGCCAGGATTAGAACCCACATCTCTCAGACTTCAGAGCCCATGTATAGCCAAAAGCTAAAGAGTGCAGTTATCACCAATCTTTGCATTGGCCAATTCTCATCCATTCAGGACACTTTTATTCAGCACCTGTAATGTACCAGGCACTGGGAATGCAGCAGCGAACAAGATCTCTGTTCCCATGGAGCAAAAACAGCAGCTCAGAACTCAGGTGAGCTGAGAAACATACCTCCAGGTAGTATAAACATATAAACCTAGTGCATACCCACAGGCTCCCTTCCTCCTTCACAAAGTGGTGGGCAGCTGCCCTTTAGTAACTTCTTCCTTTTTAATCTGAATTTACTGGAATAAAAACATGTGTACATAGATAGAGGGGAGAGTGTAAGCTATCATTTCCCTCTCAATCTATCATTTCTCCAGGGAGGGTTACTAAGCACCCCAAATGCTCAGCTTTCAGGGTTTCACTCAAGGTTGGAGGCATGATGACCTAGCTGGTCCTCTAAAGTTTCCTGGTTCCTGTAAAGTTTCACCATTGGCCCAGGTCTCATTCACAGAGACAAAAACTGGCCACGTTTTCTTCCCTTCCTCTTCTGCAGTCAGTGATACGCTGAGCCCTGAAGGGTCTGGACCGAAGTTGGTTCCCGCCATCAGCCTCCACCAGTCCACCCCCACCTACCACCAGCTTCCCTAGAGGAAAGGTGGATTTTTTGGTATCTTCCCACTAAATGAGCTTACGAACTTTTCTGGCAGAAGAAATTTTTTTTTTTTTTTTTTTTTGAGGAGCAGTCTGACTTGCAAAGTCTTCTCTCTGCAGGGCTGGGGTAAAAGAAACTTGGAAGGATAATGAAGGAGTTGCTGAAATCACTGAATCAGAGCTGACTCTGGGGGCTGGGGGATGGAGAAATCCTCCCTATCCTGAGTGGTCTGTTTTATTGCCTTTCTATTTTTTAAGCTGACTTCTCTTACTATGACTCATCTTGCAGATCCTCCAGAAAACAATCCTTTCCCTACTCAAAGGAGCTCAGTGTTGATTTGCCTAGATGCTATTAGGTGAGAGAGCAGGGCTTTTTCAAACAATGACGCAAAAAGACTGAGTAAGTGGATAGATATCTTTGATTTACCCTGGGAAGAAGATTTCATTTTAAAATGAATACTTCAAAACTTTATCCTTATCACAAATACCTTACTGTCTCTATTGCAGAACTAATTAGCACCGGTTTTTTGTTGCCTCATCCTTTTTTCGCCAGGCAATTCTTTGATGGCTCTCTGTGTCTTATGTCCCCAGTAAGATTCTACGTGTCTCTGATGAAGAGTTACATGGCTTGATCCCCTGGGTCAGCAGTGGCCAGGGCTGTGGGAGGCACTCTGGGTGCTCAGTATTTCTCCATTATCCTATAGTCACTCTGAATGGCACACGCAGCCTCAAAACAGGGAAAAGAAGAAATACTTCTCTGCTTCATTTGAAGATATATTTTTCTTGTAAACAGTCTGTTCACATCTCTAGAGCAGGATAGAAACCAGCTGTAGACAGTGGACATGTCTTATCTGGAGGGAAAACAGGGAGTAAGCTGTTAAATATCTTGGGACATGATGAAACCCAGAGGCACCTTCCTGGGCCATCATTACTTTTTAAAAAAGAATTTAGTAATATATGACCTATCAGAGAGATTTATGTTCAGTTGAAAACCAAGTTATTTTTGCCCTGGCTGGTGTGGCTCTTTGGATTGAGTGCTGGCTTGCCAACCAAAGGGTCGTGGGTTCGATTCCTAGGAAAGGCCCATGCCTGGGTTGCAGGCCAGGTCCCCAGTTGGGGGCGCACGAGAGACAACCACACATTGATGTTTCTCTCCTTCTCTTTTTCCCTCCCTTCCCCTCTCTCTTGAAATAAATAAATATATTTAAAAAAAAACAAATTATTTTTAGCTGAACAATGAGTACTCTTAAATTATAGTGATACAGAGTAAATCTTCACCCTATCAGTTGTCAGTGGACATCTCCCTACGTTTCTCAGGGACAGTGATTTTCAGAGGGGACAGGATGAAAGAGAAACCTTTCATGATGTCATACAGGAAATTGACTCTACAGAGGGCCTAGCACAATTAAGAGCTCAATAAATGTTTTATTTTAAAAAGTTTATTTATTAAGCAAACACATATTGCTTTACAACTATTTACGCATGTACCTTTCTCTTCCTGCCTTGAGGCTGAGTGTTCTATTTTGCAGTGACTATAGAGTAAATCGGGAAATGCTGAGCTGCCCAGGGTGCCTAGGGTGGCCCTGGGTGCTGCTGACCCATCTGTTTGGGTTGACATAGTTCCCAAGAGTTAGCTAATGTCAGCCTCTGGGCCCTGGTCAGGCAGGTGTGTCCTCTGTGTCAGGCACGGCTTTACCATTACCTCATCATCCTTCATAACAACCCTGCTGGCGCTTCTTTTCTCTGACATGTGTGCCCTCCTATCTTCCTGCTGCTCTTAGGCTGAACCAGATGAAACTGCTGATCTTTGTTGCTGATATTACAACCGTTTTTGAGTTACAAAAATGACAGTTTCATGCAATTCAACCTCATATTGCCTACACTTTAAAGAAGAGAAATGGATGCTTGCACTGGTTAAGTAATTGGCCCTGGATTCTCTGAGGCAGTCAGTCAATAGCAGTAGCTGCTTCAAAATCCAGTTGGCCTCTTTCTGCACTTCTTAGTATGCCGCTATTAACCAAATATTAAGAGCATGGAGCCCGGCTGGTGTAGCTCAGTGGATTGAGTGCTGGCTGGGAACCAGAGGGTCCCGGTTCGATTCCCAGTTGGGGCACATGCCTGGGTTGTGGGCCAGGTCCCCAGTGAGGATCATGTGAGAGGCAACCATACATTGTTCTTTCTCCCTTCCTTCTCCTCTCTCTGAAAATAAATAAATAAAATCTAAAAAAAAAAAAAAGAGCACGGACCCAAGAAACAGCTGCTTGAGTTTCAATATCAGATCATCAACTTACTAGCCTGTGACTTTGGGATAGACTTTTCTGGAGCATTTTAGATCTTGTTCCCCAGCATATGTTATCAATTCGGTGAAAACAACAACAACAACAACAACAACAACTCTGCCCTGGCTGGAGTGGCTTAGTGGATTGAGTGCCAACTTGTAAATCAAAGAGTCGCTGGTTCGATTCCCAGTCAGGGCACATGCCTGGGTTGCAGGCCTGGTCCCCAGTAGGGGGCATGTGAGAGGCAACCACACATTGATGTTTCTCTCTCTCTCTTCTTCCCCCTTTCCCCTATCTAGAAATAAATAAATAAAATCTTAAAAAAAAACCCTCTTATAAAATAAAAAAATAACTGTCAGAGTAGCTCAGTTGGTTACAGTGAAAAAACAAATTGATGTTTCTCTCTCTCTCTCCTTTCTTCTCTCTTTATTTTTTATTTATTTATTTCTTAAAAAGATTTTTAAAATTTTTATTTATTTTTTAGAGAGAGGAGACGGCGGGGGAGGGGGGAGACAGAGAGGGAGAGAAACAGCAATGTATGGTTGCCTCTCACATGGCCCTCATGGGGACCTGGCTTGCAACCTAGGCCTGTGCCCTGACTGGGAATCAAACCGGGACCTTTTGGTTCCCAGACCACGATCAATCCTCTGAGCTACACCAGCCGGGCTCTTCTCTTTAAATATCAATAAATAAAAAAATATAAAGTACTTTTCCTCTTCGTGCTTCAGTTTTCTCATCTGTAAAATGGAGATGATAATAATAATGCAGTATTGTCCAGTTTGTAGGGTTGCTTTGAAGATTGAATGAAGAAATTCAAACACACAGTTTAGAAAGTGCCTGGCACTTACTAAGCACTCTATAAATGCAGCTATTATTATTTCTGATTTCCTTTAATATTTTTCCTTACTTTAAAAACTATACCAACACACACAACTCCTTTGTCTGCTAATATGTGCCACTGATGGAGAAACTATTGTAAAAGACCTCATTCTAATGTCAAGTAGGTAGGGGATGGAGGATAAACCTTAGGGTTGAGAGCCTCTCTCAATTTCTCAAGGTCACTGGGCCTGAGGCAGCACTTCAGCGCTACACTACTAGATTTTTTTCCTTTTTTCCTTTCCTTTATTTTTTTAAAAGAGGGGAATGGAGGCTGTCACTTCTAAGGAGTACGGTTGTGGTTTATCATTCTTGATACCAAGCTGAAGAACCTCCAGACCAGGGGAGCGCAGCTCGGAGCACAGGAGGCCAGTGGCAATTCTTGTAAACAGTCCCTACTCAATCCTAGCGGGGGCGCGGGAAATTCCACCTAGTTAGAAGTCTAGGAAGCAGGGTCAAGTTCACCCTAGTAAGGCTGCGGTGAGGAAATCCCCGTCAAGCCTATCCTGAAAACCTGCTTCAGGTGGAACTTACTAAAGAGAACTCGGGCGTATTAGGACTTGTTTTAGGACTGTTCTCTATCTGTGAGAGCACAGACTGTACAATTTCAAATAACATTGTCTAGATGCCACACGCATCCATCCCAGTGTCACCTGAGCGCCGGGGCCCCAGTGTATAGCTCGGGTTGCGCCAACGCCGTCCGCAAGCACCAGCAGTGGCCTGGGCCGGCACCCGCCGCGGCCCCTTTAAGAGAGGGCCGGGGGCCCACGTGATCCGTGACGACGGAGCAGGAAGTGTTTGAGGAAGCGGCGCTCCGCTGGAAGGTTTAAGATTCCCGCATTTTAATGTATTCGGGGTGGTACCAGAGCCCCCAGTTTTGCCGCCCTAGCCCCAGCACCCCCTGTCCCGTGTCCCCGCCGACAGGTGAGTCCTCGGGCGGGCGTGGGCCCGCGGGCGCCGGGGCTCCGGTGCCACCTGCCGACCCCTTAAGTCCTTTGCCCAGGCGTGCTTGCACCTCCCGCCTTAGTTGAGGCTCCTGAAGAAAGTTCTGTCGAGTTTAAAAGCCGGGGGGTTCTGGGCGTGGAAGCGTTTCTCTCGTGCGGTTGCAATGGGGAGGCCCAGGAGAACAGCCCTAGCCGGGGCGGTTCCAGGTGGCTGCTTCCAGGTGGGTGGCTTTGGGAGAGAGCTGTGATTCATTGGGACTGTGCGAGGACACACGTGACTGTGGGGAAAGTCAGAGATTCTGCCCCTGCCGCCGTGGGCGGAATGGCAGGGGCAGGGCGCCCCTCGCTGAAGTGCAGACTGGGGATCCCTTTTCCAGGTCCTGGGGTGTGGGGCATCATCTCCTTTGAGTGACTTTCCTCCCTGCTTGCTTGCACAATGCCTGAGGTGGCGGTGGGGGAAAGTGATCAAGGTAAAATTTGTTACCAAAACCAAAATACAAACCAAACTTTCATTTCATATAAAACGAAATCCAGCTCAGTGTTTTCTTCTCTTACACTGAAGGACTACGGTATCTGTTACCTTCTCCATCTCCTTGAGTTCCATTTTTTTCTTAACCTTAACTTTTTGTCCCCCACCCCGAATTGCTTACAGAGTTAGCACGGCATCAGTATGAGCTGGTCACCTTCCCTGCCAACTCAGACATGTGGGGCCTGGGAAATGAAAGAACGACTTGGGACAGGGGGATTTGGAAACGTCATCCGATGGCACAATCAGGTAGGGGCTCTGTGCAGCTGGGAGAAGCCACAGCGGGCGGGGGTGGGGGCTGGGGAAGACAGGCCCCCTTCTCACTGCCTGTGTCCCACAGTGTGCCATTCGGGTGAATGGGGCTCACCGTTGCCTCGGGCTTCTTGGAAGAGAGTGAGAAAGGGGGACTGAGGAGGGGGCTTCAGGGCTGCCAAGCTGACTCTAGGTTAGTGGTCTCCAAGCTTTATTGACTATGTCACCTAAATAAATAGTAAAAATATTTTGAGCTTTTCAGCCTCAATTATATATATTTAAATTACAACACATACCTATGCTAACATTAGACTATCATGTACTAAACATATTGTGAACGAATACATCACACATTATCAAATGTACAAGTAGACGAATTTGAAAGATGGGAGTAGGGAAATATTTTTAAATGTCTTCCCAGTATTGTTTGCAGTTGTTCACAGCGCAACAGACACAGATGGATGTGGAAGTGAGAATTGTCACTAAGGATCTTGGGTGAAAGTTCGTATTTGAAATAATTGTTATAATTTTGCATTATTTGGACTGATTTCTTTTTACGTCTGATTAGTGCCTCATTATTTTTATTCCTTATGTATCTGACATGAGTTTCTCACACTGGAAGTGTTAGTTCTTCCCTCTTTCTGTTTGTGCAGGTGTTACACATACTGAAATTCTCTGCAGGGGTCTTTTTAAGCCGCTCAACCGCTGCATGAGAGTTAATAAAAATTGTAGAATGCAACCCATAATTCTAACTAAGTGGAGCACGTGTAACCTGCAACTGTTCCCATCGGCCCCTGCCCACCCCTGCCCATGAAATGCTGTTTTCCCTCAGGATACCTCGAGTACCAGAAGTGGCAAGGGACCTTTTGACAGATGGTCAGAGGAGAGTGCCGTATAATTAATATCAGAAAAGCTTAATTTCTTTTTTTATTTTTTTTGGATTCTAGTCTTGGGTAACCCCTGGGTGCATATACCCAATTTGGGGACCACTGCTCTAGGGAACCCTCACTCAGAAAATAGGTAAATTAGTTTCCTAATCCAAAATGCAGACCCACTGAAGTCCTTGAAGGAACTGCTTTTTAGTCAAGGGCTGCTGAGCACCTCTTGGGACTGAAGGGATGGCAGATTGTGTACCACTTCCCGGAGCCTGGCTGCAGCGGGCAGGGACATGGAGGCTCTAGGCTAGCCAGTACTCTGCTCTGCACCGCAGTGACGTTCTCACACCTGACTGGTAAACTAGGGTTCCAGCAAACCCTACGCCTGGCTAAGGGGGACTTCGTAATACCACCGGCTCGAATTCTGGTCAGAGTGAAGCCGGGGCCTAACGTTGCAATAGGAAAGCCAGATCATTCTGTAGGCCCACATGTACCTGGCCTGGGCTGCTTCTAAACAGGCAGGGCTTTTAGAGTCTTGACCATGGCGAACATCTTGCTGCCCTGAACTAGAGACATCTTGGTTTCCTTCGAAAGAGTTTTGTCCAGATGTGCCCCTTGTCCATCATCTCTAACTCAAAATGCCCTCCATCTGCTCTCTGGGTTTGGAAAGCTATTGTCAGATTGAATTTTATTCCTGGCTTCAGATGTGTGGACCTTAGAATGTGTGTGTGTGTATTACTCTTCTAGAATTACTACTTTCGAGTTCCTTCCCTTGCTGAAAAACCTTAACTTGTTTTTCATTTTTAAAAAAACCAAAAGGCAAACTCCTCCTCATCCTGCCGCTAGACGCCCCTCTGCAGTCTGGCTTTTCCCTGTCTTTCCAGCGTTACTGCCCTGTGTTGACTCCCAGCGGGTGTGTGGGCTGAGCCTGCTCCGGGACAAGTCTCTCTGTCCTGACAGCTTTCCATGAATTCTCCCCATCCTTCCAGGATGGGCTCCAGACCCTCTCCTCCGTAAACCCACCGTGGACTCCTTCATTCTGTGGGGACTGGTCTCCCGTTGAATGCCTTCAGCCCTCACATCTGGCATGCTTCATAAAATGCCTTTTTGTCTGTGTGTAGGAGTGTGTCTCGTCAAGGCTCTGACTTCCTGGTCAGCCAAGGCTCTGTCTGGCTTTGGATTTCTTTCGGGGGCCCCATGGCAGCTATCTTTATGTTGTACATGTATTACGTGCAGAAAATCGTTCACTTAGTCCATAAATATTGTCTATCAGGGCTACAATGGTGATTAAAACCCCTTTGGGTTTTGATAAAGACTTTTTTGGAAAAGAGAGCCATTAATCAATAACTATAAATGTAAAGTCCTGGCTGTGGTAAGGGTGGCACAGGAGAGGGACCCAGTGCAATGAGACCTGACACCAGGGGTGGGGGAAGGCTTTCCCAAGGACGCGGCGCTGCAGCAGAGACCTGAGGGACTGATAGAAGTTACCTGGGCAGAAAATGTGGGAAGAGAGTTCCAGGCCGAGCGAAGCAGCCTGTCCCGAGCCCCTGTGAAGGGGTTGGTCAAGGCAAGTTGGTGGGACCAAAAAGCCAGTGTGACTGACAGGGAGGGCGACAGGGAGCCAGGTACCAGGGAGGCTGAAGTGTGGAAGGTGAGAGTCAGACACTGCTGAGGAGGTTTTGCTTTGATCAAAAGAGCAACGGGAGGCTGGCGAAGGGAGTCCACTCTGACTGCAGGAACAGATTGGAAGGGGCCCACGCAGTGGTGTGCCGGGAAATCAGCTCTCAAAAAAAAAAAAGGAAAAAAAATGCCCTGATTGGTAGTGGTTTGCAATCTCCACAGAGTAACTGCTCCCTCCAAGGCTTATTTCAAGACGCTGAGAGTTTAACAACCAGTTTTCACTGAATTCCTAAATGTTTAACAGTCAGGTCTGGGGAGCTGGTACCAGGATCCCACTGGCACTGCCCTGTCACGTGGGGTTACCAGATGTCAGGCTTTTGTAGTCCAGGTGAGAGACTGGACAGGGCTGATGGTGGTGGAGATGGGGAGCAGTGGCAGATGAAAGAGCTGTTTTAGGAGTGAAATGGACAGGATGCAGTAATGGAATAGCAAGTGGAGGGGCTGAGGGGGTGGAAGGGGTTAAGTGTTCACACATACTTAGTGAATGCTTGCTGATGGCCATGGCTGGGCCCAGGAAGCCCTCCACTGTCCTGCTGGGTTCTTCCTCAGCTGGAGACACCCGTAGAGCTGCTTTAGGTGCCTAGGGGAGGTTCTTTAATCAGAGTTCAGGGTCAGAGCATGAGCATTGTCTTGTCTGGCAGGTACCCCTCTGTTCAGAGCCTCTCGAAGAAAGCATCTGGATTAGAGCAGTGTTAATTTACATAACTCCAGTCAGGTATAATGATTATACTGAACATAATCATGCACGCTTCCCTAATATTCCAAGTACTTCACCTTGTCTGCAAAAGAGAGACTTTTTTTATCACAAGAGAAATTGCATGAAAGAGCCAAAGCATTGGTATCCTCAGTCAGATAAGTGATGCCTAATAATAGACCCATCATTTATTGAGAGCCTATTGCAAGCCAGCATTGGGCGAGGTATTTTACGTGCTTTATCCCCAGTCTGCACAGTAACACTAGGAAGAAGCGCTGTGCTATTGTTGCTAATTCCATTTCATAGCTGAGGAAACTGAAACCATAGCTGAGAGCCTAAGTCACTTACTCTGAGGCTAAGCTTGTAAGTGAAGGAGTTGGAATCTGAATCTAGATCTGTTCAAATCTCAGCCTCACGCTTTCCCCACTGTGGCTTCTCTGTGGTGAGGGAGTCCAGGGTGGGGGACACCCCTAGGATATTATCAGTTCTCCACAACCAGTCTAAACTGTTTCAAAGCACTAACGAGAAACCCCTGCTTTGGAGGACAAGATCTATATCTTCCTTGTTTAACAGAGAACCTTAAAAGGCTATTTCTCAGTGAGGAAGGGCAGTATATCCATGACCTCACCCGTTTCCCTGAGGCTTTTTATTCTTACCGAGCTCGGGCCTTGGCAATCCTTGCTACGTTGGTACTCCCTTAAATCTTCAGCCCAAGGGTCAGGAAAGCCTAGATAGGCTGGTAATTTCAATCAGATCTTTGCTGAATACCCAGGAGAAGGAAAGGAGATGAACCTGAGTGACCTCAGCCTGCAGCACCTTGTGGGTAACAAGGGAAAAAAGTATGTTACTCGTAGTCACATAATGCTGGGTTCAAATCCTGCCTCTGTTACTGCCGGCGTCACGGCTTTGGGCCACAACTTCCACTGTGGGTTTTGGGGATGCGAAGATATTGATCCCCCCAGCTCTGGGCCAGACATGGGCAGCTGCTCTGTGGAAGCATCTGGAAGAGTTCTAGGATGGCTTGTAAATATATTCTCTGTGTCCTTGGATGTGACAGTGTCTGGGATGCACTGTCTTGGGTCCCAAAGGGTGCTTGTCTGAGGATTCAGTGAGGTGATGCAGGCACTGGGCTGTTATAAAAAAAATGAAAAGTAAGGTATTATTAATCATCCCTCTGTGGAGTAGTACTGACTTTTACTTGGCCCTTCACTGGAGAAGACTAAGCTCACTTCAGTTTATCTGTGTATTTTGAAGTCTTAACAGTTTTAGTCAGTCAGTTCACTAAGAATTTGTTGAGCGCTGACCTAAGTTCCATCACACAGATCCATCAGGAAGAAAAAAGTCATGATCTTGTCTTCAATGCGCTTCTGCTCTAATTGAGGAGAGAACACGAATACTCAGGAATATATCAAGTGTGTCCATGCGCAAGCACCAAAGTGTGTAGAAAGGGCAACGGCTGCCATCTGTCAAGAGTGTCACGTGGCAGCGGGTCTCGGGGCTTTATCCCTCTTGTCCCTTGACTGCTCAGAGGAGAGTGAAGACTTCTTGAGGAAATGGCACTGAGCAGGATCTTAAAAGGAAGTAGACTTTAGATAGTCCGATAGGAGAACAGAAGGCATTTCAGATGGGTAGAGCCACATCTACCCGGGGCGAGAGAAAGGAAATGACACCACTGTGATTTACTTAAGGCTCACGAGGTATCAGACACACCATCTCACATTAACTGACAACGCCGGAAGGGGCAGAGTCATCTCTGCCTCGTGGATAAAGGCCCAGAACCTTAAGTAATGGGCTCATTGTCACATTTACCAGGTGAAGGATGAGGGACTTATGCCCTGATCTACTTCACCCCCGAGCCCCGTGGGTGAGTTTGGAGGCCACTCTGTCCACTGGGTGTTTGTACCGAACGACGTGGGTTGAAGTCAAAGCCCTCTCGGTGTAGACTGGTCAACGCTTTGAGTCGGGGGGAAGCTGCAGCCAGACCCTGGACCTTTTGACTCTCAGGCCTGGGTTCTCTCCCTAGGATCTCTCTGGGTCCAGCTTTGCGTCTTCTTTCTTAAACATTCAGTTTTGGAGGGCAGGGCCTGAGGAGGAGAGAGGAGGTTATTACTAATGGCCCCTTTATACCACAGTGGCCTGTTGGATGATTGCCATGGTAACAAGAGACTGGGCTTTCTGTGCCAAGCGTTTGAGTGCACCTTTTTGGCATTCTGTGAGTTTCCCCAGTCATTGAAAGAGGGCCACCTCTGGGAAGCCGCGCCAGCTCCTATAGAAACTGACCTTCTGGATTACTTGTGCTGTGTGCGGCCACCATCAGTCGCTTTCAGAAGTCTGAGGGTGTGTCCCCTGCTTCTTACACTTTACGATACACTCACGTTTACACACAAGTTTTATATTTTCATGTACAAAAAGCGAAGAATCACAGAGACTCTTAATGACCTTCATAATGAACTACATCCTGCATAGATTACACTGTCGGCCCCTTTTTCCACTTCCCAAAATACAAATTGATTTTAAATTTGGTCCCACATACAGAGTCCACTTACTGGAAGTTTGATAGTGAAATGGTTCGGGCCAAGTCTAGGAGGCCACAGAACTGATCTGACTGAGACTAGGGGGCACCAGGCCAAATAAAGAGAGTCATCCACTGCCGTTAGCGTTTTATCGCTGGTAAAGAGCATACTCCCCTGGATTTCATAACCAGTATTCATAGTCTGTTTCTGTAGTGTTTCGCTGAATTTTGCTTTCTGGAGAAGGGGTATTTTAAGCTACAGGAAGTCAGTGTTTAGGTTTATGTTTCAAATGAAACATTACTCACAGGAAAACTGGAATGTTTTAGAATATTTCCTAGAAGGCCACTGTGTAAGAATGATCTGTATGCCTACATCTGTGTGGAGCATCCCCAGGCCTAGGAAGTTAGAGTTTCCCCCACAACCAACTGTAGGACTAAGCTGAACTGTCCACAAGTGGAAAGTCAGATTTGGTCTCTATGCCCAGTTATTCCAGTGTTCACATGACTAAATTCACCCTTTAGTTTGAGTTTGAACATTGAGGCCAGTATCACATCTTCCCTCTTTCATATCAGTCTTCATTATAAAAATCTATTCCTGTATTCTGGGCCGGGCCCCCTGACAAGTGTGCTCGGCCTGATGTGCGTGTTGAGCAGAACACGACAGTTATCAGCAGTTAGCCAGCGTACGGGTATACAGAGTACCTAAAACATCTAGTCTACCTGTTGGGTTTGATTGAGCAGTCATGTTTATGAAGGAAGCATACTGTTTTATTTGTGGTAGGTAGAACAATGGCCCCTACCAAAGATGACTGCATCCTAATTTCCTGAACCTGTGAATATGTGGAGTTACATGGCAAAGGGGAATTATGATTGTAGATGAAATTAAAGTTACTGATCGGTTGACTTTAGGTGGAAAGATTATCCTGGATTGGATGAGGGAGGCAGGAGCATCACTGTCTAAGTGGTGCAATGTGACAAAGACTCAACTAGGCATTGTTGGCTTTGAGGATGGAGGGAGGGGCCCTGAGCCAAAAAACATAGGCACCTTCTGTCTCGAAGCTGGGTCAGGCAAGGAAGCACAGTTTCCCCTAGAGCCCCCCAAAAGGAACATGGCCCTGCTGAAATCTGGATTTTAGTCCATTGAGACCTGTGCTAGACTTCTGACCTCCAGAACCTTAAGGAAATAAAGTTGTGTTAAGTCACCGAGTTTGTGGCAGTTTGTTATAGCAGCCATAGAAAACGAACACACTCTTCTGTGGATTTGAAGTTTAAATAGGTGCACATTTTAAAACGTCTTGGTTTAAACTCTCAGAGTCATTCTGAGGTAACAAACCGTGGGGGTCTTCTGGTAAACCGTCGCTGATAAGCCTGCCCATGAAGACACCGTGTGCTGAGTGGACACTCTTAGCAGTGTTGCCTCACTTGGAGCTCAGCCCATCAGCCTTCTCTCACTTGTACAAGTCTGCATCCCGCAGTCCAGGTTTCTGTGGAGATCCCATCTGCCTGGAAACAGGCATCGAACGTGGTGTGTGAGAGGGGCTCTCGGTGAAGTTACTAGAGAACTGGGCAAAATTGTGAGTCTGAACACTAATAGGAAGTGAAACTTGAAACCAAATTTTTTAAAAGATTTTATTTATTTATTTTTAGAGAGGGGGAAGGGAGGGAGAAGGAGAGGGAGAGAAACATGGATGGACAGAGAAACATCCATCAGTTGCCTCTCGCACGCCCCCAACTGGGGACCTGGCCCACAGCCCAGGCTTGTGCCTTGAGCAGGAATCAAACCAGTGACCTTTCGGTTTGCAGGCCAGTGCTCAGCCCACGGAGCCACACCATCCAGGGCCTGAAACCAAATTCAGTTTAATAACAGACAGGAATTTGGCAGTGCATGATATAGAGGGTATAACATTTTGTGAGATGTAATTAATTCTGCACATTGATTGAAGAAATGGTATTCTTTTGACACGTTTCCTAGGTGGACTTCTACCCAAGTTTACTTGAACAGCTGTACTAATTGGTTCAGTGGAAACAGTTTGCAATTTTTGAACATCTTCAGAGAGGTTTGGACATCTAGGCAAATATCAGGGCTCTATTAGCAAAGTATGTGAATGATACTTATGGCAGGACCTGGTTAGCAGCGCCTGCTACTGCGGGCTGCACCTGGGACTCTTGTTACAAATGTAGGCATGCGGCGATAGCATGGGTGAGCCTTAGAAACATGCTAAGTGAAAGACGCCATCATAAGAGACCACATGGTATATGACTCCATTTATATGAAATGTGCAGAACAGGCAAATCTGTGGAGACAGGAAGTAGACTGGTAGTTGCCTAGGGCTGGAGGGTTCGGGGGTAACAAGCAGAGTAACTGCTGATGGCTGTGGGGTTTCTTTGAGGGGTGATGAACATGTTCCAAAACCTATTGTGGTTTTGGTTGCACCACTCTGAATAGACCCCAAACTATTAAATTGTATACTTGAAATAGATGAACTGTATTTTATCTCAGTAGAGCTGCTAAAAAAAGGTAGGCGTGTGAGGTAACTGTGTGATGGGGAGCTTAACCACAGCAATGTTGGGATTGATAAAAGCAACTTCTGAGAGTATCTTAGCGGTGTTGTGAGTGGCTGTTGTCTGGCATTGGAGCTGGAAGGGTCCGCGATGCTTCTGCCTGGTGTCTGAAGCTTACAGTTTCTGACCGTCAGTTTTAGGGATCGGTTTATTGAGCAGTGATTCAGTGCTCTTATTAGGCAACTTCTGCTTGTGTTTGGAGACATCCCTTCTTCCTTTTCTTCCTGGGCAGCCCTTGTTCCTGCAGGAATCACGGTAGTTTAGTGAATGCGTGGCTGCGATGCCACACGCACACGGGGAGGCCTTGCCGCAGTCTGCGATGTGTTTACACCCTATTCAGTTCCATTCGGTGCTGCACTTGCAAGGCTTGTGATTGTTTGCAGTATGCATTTTCTTTCTTCTTCTTTTTTTATTTTTAAAAATATATTTTATTGGTTATGCTATTAGAGTTGTCCCATTTTCCCCCTCTTTACTCCCCTCCGCCCTGCACACCCCTCGCACCCTCATTCCCCCGCTTTAGTTCATGTCCATGGGTTGTACATATAAGTTCTTTGGCTTTTTTATTTCCTATACTGTTCTAAACGCCCCCCTGTCTCTTTTGTAGACCATTTATGCTTCTTATTCCCTGTACCTTCCCCCTTCTCCCCGTCCCCGCTGATAAACCTCCATGTGATTGCCATTTCTGTGATTCTGTTCCTGTTCTTGTTGTTTGCTTAGTTCGTTTTTGTTTTTGTTTTTTAGGTTCAGTTGTTGATAGTTGTGAGTCTGTTGTCATTTTGCTATTCATAATTTTGATCTTCTTCTTTTTCTTCAATAAGTCCCTTCAACATTTCATATAATAAGGGCTTGGTGATGATGAACTCCTTTAACTTGGCCTTATCTGGGTATTCATTTTCATAAAATGAGAAAGTGGTGTGATAGGACCTCTAGGATGTGCTTCGAGTGGGCAACAGTGAGGTTTTGGTTTGTTTCTGAAATCCTTCTTACTGATGGGTACTGTGCCATCCTGCAGGCTGCGGCCCTTTCCTTGGTGCATGCAGAGCACAGGGCTATTGGGGGGGTTCTTGCTGCAGGTGGCAGAACACACAGGGTATTGATATAGCTTGCCCACTGATGGCAGGACCAGCCCCCAGGCTGGTGACCACCAAAGCCACAGCCAGGGGCAGCTGCTGTCCCTTACCAATCCTGGAGGCCCCCATGGAGGTAGAACCAGCATAGTGGTGACCCCCTCCTTGTGGTGGCCGAAGTGGCCAAGGCCAGAGCCACTGTCCCTGCTGCTGTCCGTTCTGCAGCCTCAGGGCCCTCCACTTTTAGTCTGTCCTCCGTGGCTCCTTGGTGCTGCCTAGAGCACTAAGGGAAAGGGAAGAGTCAATCTTCAGGACTCAGGCAGTCAGTTAATTATTCACACAAGTTTTATTGATTGCCTTTTCTTCCATTCACAAAAAACCCTCAACTGAGGGCATTATGCTAGTTACTTGAATGGAGGTTAAGGTGCATGAGGATAGACAAGCTTATAATTTAACAAAGAATAGAGAAGATAACCCCATGACCCTATGGAAAATAAGTCTTTGGCAGGGATGTGCAGTGGAGGAGTTAGCTGTTTAGGGAGGAGAGCAGGAGCCCGTGCAGGAGGAAGACGTTAGTGCCTGTGTGCTTATGAGAGCGTAGACTAGAAAAGCGCAGGAATGGGACGGGTGGTGTAACCTAGCCGCAGTGTCAGAGGCCTGGGGCGGAACCTTGGGAGAATGACTGGGAGGGCAGGTGGGAGCCAGGCTTTGGAGGACTCTAAATGCCAGGAGTGTTATTGGGCACCTGCTCAGGACTGGACACCACTAGGGGTCAGCTTCCCTGAAAGTTGGGCATCCATATTCCCATTTTAGAGGTGAGGAAACTGAGTCAGACCAAGTGGTCTGCCTAGGGTCACAGACCCAGTAAATGGCTGAGCTGGATTTGAATTGTCCTGTCTTCCACCTACTGTACTAGGCTTACATAAAACTCCCTCCAGAGAGAGAAATGTAAGAAAGGAGAGAAATGTGAAACAGAGAGTGTGGCATTAACTTTAGGGTGAACCATATGGAAGTGCCAGTTTTGTGGGTCAGAATGGTTAAGATCACGATGTCATATGGTTCAGCCTGGTATGACAGCGGTTGGGGTTTGGAGGAATGAGAAAGCTCTTGAGCAGGAATGGTCAGCAGAGATTTCGAGATCGAGGTGGAAATGGTGCAAGGCCTTGATCTAGACCCTGGGTGGATGGAAATAAGGAGACGGAAAGGCAGGTTGAGAGGTGGGGAAGGTAAGACTAGCCTGATGGGCTGGCAGGTGACTTGGGATGTCTGTCAGTGGGTGCATAGGCGGGCCCCCATGCTTTGGGCCCCAGGGAGACAGTTTCAGGTTTGACCGACAGGTTTCTCTGCGTTTGGCTGTGCCGATGCTTCCCCTGTGTGTTCTCACCGCAGGACACAGGTGAGCAGATTGCTATCAAGCAGTGCCGGCAGGAGCTCAGCCCCCGGAATCGAGAGCGGTGGTGTCTGGAGATCCAGATCATGAGAAGGTGAGGGCTCAGTGCACCGGACACTGAACCACTTTGATGGAGCCACCCCTGGGGGAGGTTTGGGGGGAACAAGGATGCTGCTGGAGTTGAGGGGCTATGAGACATTGAAATGAAATCTGGAGGGAGTCCCACCTGCTCCCTCCTGCTGCTCATCTCAGTCCCACCTTCTGCGTGTCTCAGCCCTTGGTCAGGGTACCAGCCAGACTGTCTGGTAGGTGACTTCCGAGCTGTGGTGGTTGGTGTCCAACACTAGGCCTTGTCAAAGGCTTTGGTCACTTTCTTTTGCTGTATTAAGGAATTTTATTTTTGTTTATTTATATTACTTTATTTTTAAAGATTTTATTTCATTTATTTTTAGAGAGAGGGGAAGGGTGGGAGAAAGAGGGGGAGAGAAACATTGATGTGTGAGAGAAATGTTGTTTGGTTGCCTCTCACACGACCCCAACCCGCTACCTGGCCTGCAACCCAGGCGTGAGCCCTGACTGGGAATCGAACCAGAGACCCTTTGGTTTGTGGGACAACTCAACCCACTGAGCCACGCCAGTCAGGGCTGCGCTAGGAATTTTAACAGCCATCCCAGTGAATTTTCCTTAGTTAACAGAAATCCTTTTCTCCTGTATTTCCAATTCCACAGTGGCACGTGACTTTCCACTGTGGTGAACCTGTTGCTGATATTCATTACTCCATGTGGAGACAGAGCCTGTAGGTCCCTAGATGGATGCTTTCCTTGTCAGCTTGGAAGACCTCAAGCAGTCGCTCCCTCCTCGAACCTCTTAAAAAGGGGAGGAGGCATCACCTTGTCTGAGTGCACACGCGCACAGGTGCACACGTGCACAAACACACTCACCATTGCCACTCAAATGGCATTAATTTGGAAGTCCCTCTGCTTTCTCTGCTTTAGAAGCAGTTTCCAAGTCCAACGAGGACTTGATATGGGGCACTCAAAACAAAATTGTCATACTTGATGCTCTGGCAGTGTCCTTGAGTTCAGGGTGCTGAAAGGAGAGCTGGTGGATGCTAACTGACCCAGCGCTGCGGTGAGTCGCTGGTTTCTGACCTCTGTCTTCCTACTGACTCCCAAGGGCCCTTGGCTATTCCAGGCCTTTGCTGAGACATGGACAGAGTGAGGAATGGGTTTGAGCCAAAGCTTGGGTTCCTCCTTCATTGATTTCTCCTCCTTCTAGGCTCAACCACCCCAATGTGGTGGCTGCCCGGGATGTCCCCGAGGGGATGCAGAACTTGGCTCCTAATGACTTGCCCCTGCTGGCCATGGAGTACTGCCAAGGAGGAGATCTCCGAAAGGTGAGGCTCCCGGGCGGGGCGCAGCCTGTCTGGGTGGGGGCATGGGGAGGCCTTTCACCGCCTTCATCACCAGGAAGCCCAGGGAGCGACGGTGACTTCCGCGGATTGCTTTTCCTCCCTCAATCCCCTGTCCGTGCCCAGTGTGGGGTGTGAATCAGGAGACTGAATCAGAAGCTCTTACGAGAAAGTCAGGGAAGGGCTCGCTGTATGTTCTGCACGGTGATTACTAAAAGAACAAGGAAACAATCCCCAGGTCTTGAGTACAGGGAAAGACTGGATACCTTCCAAAACAAACTTGTCCTCCGTGCACGTCAGGGCCACTGCAGTCTTTCATGTCAGCGTCACTGCTGTCCTTATTAGGAGGGACTCTCTCCCACAGATGTGGCGCCTGCAGGGTCACAGTGTACAGCAGGAAGGGGGCTGGCTTAGTAGCCAGGGAGCTCAGCTAGCGTTCCATAGTCAGCACTGACTCACCTTCTGGGCTCTGCTTTCTTCCTTCTCAGCACATTGGCTCCTCTTTACTAGCGTGTACGCTCCAGGGTGGGTGATGGCAGCCCTCATCTCAGGGACAACGGTGCGTGTCCACCTCCCTGCCGTTCTCTAAAACAGCATCACGCAGCCTGCTCTTACACATGGTCTCGTGGAACACAGAACAACCCCGTGACATTGGTAAAACTGATCGGATGCTTGTGTAAAGGGTGAATATCATGGCCCAGAGAGGTTAAGTGGTTCCTGAGCCTCACACAGCTGCAGTGGCAGAGCTTGGGCCACAGCCAGTGTGAACCCAGCTGCAGGCCACCTCTCCGTCTGTGAAACTGAATGATGCCACGTAGCATGGGGAAATTAAAAGCTCTGGACAAAAGAGTCATTTTTGTATCCTGGCTGGGTGGCTTAGTTGGTTGGAGCATAGTCTTGAACACCAAAAGATTGCAGATTCGATCCTTGGTCAGGGCACACACCTAGATGTGGGTTCGATCCCTGGTCAGGGCACGCACGGGAGGTAGTGATCAACATTTCTCTCTCACATTGATGTTCCTCTCTCTCTCCCCACCCGCTTCTCTCTCTAAAATCAGTAAACATATGTCCGGGTGAGGATTGGGAAAAAAAGAGTTGTTTTGTATTGAAAAAGAGGTTTCTCTGTCAGTGCACATCTCCTTAAGCTCTTCACTCTAGAAGGTCCATGATACTGGGGAGGGAGGCACCCAGGCGTTTCTTCTGTCTCCCCGGAGCAGCTTCCTGGACCCAGCACATGTGCTGTTCTCGTTACTCTTCCGGCCCCTTCCACCTTCTTTTTGACAAGGAAACTTTCCGTGAGGGTTGATCCGCCGCAGTGGCTTTCGCCTGCCTTGGGAGGTGGGCGCATCCTGGGAGTGTCACAGCCGGATGTGAACACAGTCGCTGGCATGGCCACAGGCAGGGCACTGATAACAGATGAGAAATGGGGAACATGATAAAGCTGCAGTTTTCCTCTCTATTTTCCTAACCTTTGACAGTCATCTGATTACTAATGGCAGTTATTTAAGGAGATAAAACATGTCGTAGTTGAACAGATGGTTCTTAGAGGGCAGCGTAGGAATGGGGTGGGATGCAACCAGATTATGGAGGCCCCTAAAACCGGGCAGAGGACTTCAGACCTAATCTCATAGGCGACACAGAGCCAGTCGGTCAGGGAAGAAGATACACACTTCAGCATGACGGCCCTGGCGTGGGTGCAGGATGAGCTGGGGAAGCAGGACGTGATTGCACCCTAAGGGGCCCCTTCCACGGTGTTACCCATGGGGTGGGGTTGGTGGGGACTGAAGGAGGGTGCTGCTGCCTAGAGTGATGGGGTTATCTTGTTCTCCAAACTAGGTAGCCTGTCTTTGCCTTCTCTGAAAAGTGCAAAGTCTACACTCTGGTCATAGAGAGACAAGCTTGGCCCCCACATAAGCAAGTGTAAAAGCAGACCAGACTGAAAGAGTGAAGTCCGTATGCCCGGCCCAGGAAAGAGGCTCTTGGACGTTCACGGTTATAAATGTTCGTTAATGACTGTAAACCTCAGTTGGGAAGTGTTTTCTCCATTGTCTTTGCTTGAGGCCAATTTCCAGCACTATATTGAGCCCCTCAGTAAGCTGAGAGGGCCAGGAGGGCAAAAGGGTTAAGTGTTTGGGCTCGACACATGGGCTTGTCAGAGACACATGGCTTCCTATTCCAGCTCTGCCTGGAATGACCCCCTCCAGTCTCAGGTTCCTCAGCTATGAAATTGAAATTCCAACAGTACTTACCTCCATGGCAGTGAGGAGGATGAAATGAGACATTGCAAGTAAAGCTTTACCTAGCTAATTCGTGCAGAGGTTCGCCTGGTGCCAGGCACATAGTAAGTGCTCATTAAAAAAAAATACTCCCCCGACCCCCCTCCCGTCATCATCACCCCACTGGCAAAGTGATGTCAGGAAGTGGTCAGAGGGTAGTTTTAGTGACGACCTTCCACCCTGCCTTTTGCGGGATGCTCAGGAGCAGTGGACCAATTGTGGCTGAGCTTAGACTGTCCTGTCTCCCTCAGAGCAGCAGCACAGGTAAGACTGAAAATCCCTCATCACAGAATGACTCAGACACCTCAGCTTGCGGAAGCGAGTACTTCTAGGGGTTCTTAGTCCAGCTTCCTCCTTCGCCTTGGGCCGGTTTCTGCCAGTCCTGCTTCCCAGGGCTGGCTGTCAGCTTAGGTCCCCAAGGCCCAGGGCCGGGACCACACTGCAGCTGGCAAGAAATGTTTGAGGGCTTCTTGGTGGTTGGTGACCGCTCAGTCTGACACTTCTTTTCGTCTTCTTGACAGTACCTGAACCAGTTTGAGAACTGCTGTGGCCTACGGGAAGGAGCCATCCTCACCTTGCTGAGTGACATTGGTAAATCCCAGCCCTGGAAGTCAGGCCGAGCCCTGCAGAGAGAATGTGTGGTGTCCCTGTGAGTCCTTGTGGAGCACAAGAGGGGCGACATTTTGGTCCTCTGGTCTCTGCAGAGGGTTTGATTGAGGAATGACTGAGTGAGGAGGTCAGTAAGGGGCCAGTGAGGCAGGCACTGAACTAAAATAGAGTTCCCTTCCTTCCGGACTAAGTCATGAAGCGGATTGCAATGTATATAGAATAACAGATTTCCTTTCCCATTACAACGCCCCACTCCCTATTTTCCTGGAATGACCGTGATGGAGTAGGCTGTCATTTGGATGAATGTCATCCCTTGGCAACACATTTTTCCACTTCCACGTTGGCAGCGTTTTTGCCAACCACAGGCGCAGGAAAAACTGCCCTTGTTTAATCCTTTGGTACTTACTGTTGGTATCCTCAGATGAGGGTATCCGCGGCGCTCTGCGGGGAGACTGGGCTGGCTTCGGGGAGACTGCAGGGGCAGAAGCCATGCCCTGGACCCTGGCGCCCGCTCCAGGAGGCAATGCGGAGGGGGAACTCCGCAGCCAGTCAGCACATGGCTCCAGCCTAGCGAGACAGACATCAGGATTGAAGAGGGGCTTCCCAGGCCTCTTGAAGGAAGACTCATTTTTAATCTCGAAGATTGTTGGTACAAATTGACTGTTTGAGATCTAAAGTTTAGAGTTATCCGAAGTTTATCACTGAGTCTTGCCCTGAGGTTTGGGGAATGATATACAAACCCTTTTTATCCTTTTCTCACTGCAACCTTTTTGAAGCTGCATTTTGTTTGCAGGCACTTTAGTTTTTAGGAAAATGTCAGACATACAGAAAAGTGAAAAGAGTAGTACAGTGAAACCCACATGCCCGTCGTCTAGATTCACCAGTTGTTACCATTTTGCTGTAAGCTCGAAGTCTTGGCCTGGAAGGATAGGAGGGCCTTGCATCCCTAAAACACTTCGCCTTGCTGCTGTGGGTCTGCTTCTTCCTTACTCTTTGCCACTTTTGGTGAAAGGTGGGAACGTAGAAGATGAAGTGGGGCAAAGTCAAGCAATGACATATTTAAGGTTTGGGTTCAAACAATCTGACGTAGAAAATTCCGTCTCCCTCTCTGTGCTGTGTCTTTGTCTTTTGAATGGAGTTCACGGTGAGCGCAGTTTGACATTGCCCCAGTTTTACCTGACTTGGTTGGACGTCTACCGCTGGTCAGACCGATTCTTTCATGCGTTGGCCCGTGGGGGCCTCCTGGGAGGGTCCTGTCTGTCCACCTACGGGGTCTAATCCATGGGTCAAGAATCTCACCTGTTTTCTTGGCGGCTTGCCCATCTACATTTTGCTCAGACATTTCATGGATTGTTTTTTCCCCAGTGGCCAGATTGTGAATTTATTCTCTGTTAACTTGGGTTGAAAGCAGGCTAGGAGGTTGGAGAATATTTTTTTGCTCTTCCTGGGCAACTTTGTTTTTCCCTGGTTAGAGCTTCATTTGTTTTAACTATCTGCTGTTTTTAAGTGTTATTCTCTCAAATATGTTTCTTTTACTCACTTGTGCGTTCAGCAGATAGTTATTAAGAAAGTCTTAAATTATTGATTTAGGTACCCATATAGCTTTTATACTTCCTCAAGAAATTCTCTAGTGATATTAATAGAACTTCTTCTGGTTGTGGATTCTTTGGTCTGGGCACATTGCATGTCCAGTGACCAATGACTTGTGGCGTAGCTTTCATGTTACTTACTACCTGTTCAAGTTGTATGTGTGGTTTAAGTTACATGTAAGTCTGAAAAACCCAGACAGGTAAACTCCCATGGGCCTATCTTGTTCAGCTCTCTTATAGATGGGTGGATATTAAAATTCTTTAGGTCACTGACTCCTTGTCTTTCCTCCCTGTGGCCCCACATTGGAAATATTGAGTCTTTGAAGTATTAGTACACTAGAATTAAATTCTTGGAGGCAGAGACTTTATTCTTTGCTATAACTCCAGCGTGTGGAGCAGTGGGACCTTATATAGCTGCTTCTCTATAAATATTCGTGAAATGAATGAATTAAACCCCAAGGGAAATTAAAATAAGTAAGGACCTATTAAAAAAGAACATATCCACATATATGTAACACTCCCAGGTCAAATACCAGCTCTTCCACTTATTGGCAGTGTGATCTTAGGCATGTTACTTAATTTTTAAGGACATCGATTTTGCTAGCTATGAAGAGGGACCATTACTTACCTCATTAGAATTGTTATGAGGATAAAATGAGATGATGGACATAAAGCTCCTGGCACAGTGCTCTGCTCCTGGCAGAATGTGCAGTCAGCAAGTTCTAGTTCCTTTCTCGTTTCCTTCCCCCTCTGGCTTTGGATTTGTAGCATCCCTTTTGAAAAACCTCCATCCCGCTAATTTGGGTGTTGACTTGAGCTTGGGATCCAGTGAGCCAAGCAGGTGGCTGTCTTATGAGACTTCCCTTCCTCAGACTCATTCCTGTCTCAGCCACCTTTTGGATGACCTTTTGGATGTCCTTTCGTCCCCTGACTTTGCGGTTGTGGTGGAGGTGGCTGATAAGCTTCTATTTTGCTTCTGTTCCCGTTTCTGATTTGTATACAAGATTCATCAAATTCATTTCTTTTGCAAGGATTCTGTCTCTGAGCCAAAGGTCCGAAGCTGTTTTTGGAGCTCATCTCACATTACTCTTTTGTGTTCTGAAACATTTCCTGAGCATATTTTGTTCCAGCTTGTGTCGAATGCTGGCGCCACGTTCCCTTTGTTGGAGTTGGCCACTTCTGCTCTCTGCCAGGTTGACTGCAGATAAGTGGCAGAGCCACACCCTTGACTGCTGGGTCCAGATTCATTGCCTTGTCTTCTGGGTTAAGCCTGTTTATCCCCATATCTTCTGAGCCACTAACCTCCCAGAGATGCCCACTCAGAACAGCACGAAGATGATAGACACAGGTCGGATTTTTCCAGTGAACTTTAAATGGCCCAAGACGATATTGCAATCAATGTACATATGAGAAAACGAAGAGATGCCTGGTGAGCATGTGGGTGAGCCCTGTTTTCTCCGTCAGACCATTGCTTTTATGCTGGTAAGAGAACAGGAGGCAGGGGCAGCTGGAAATTATTTGTCTTCTACTTAATGTGATCCTAAAATAGCTCAAGAAAGGTGTACCTAAGTGGATTCTATTGAAACAGTCTTGCTCATTATCCTTTGGAAAACATTGACACGTGTTTCCTTCTGCCAGTAGAGGAGCAGACTCCTGGGCACTCAAGGTTAAGTGATTGCCATACTCTGGAGTCCCACGGCTCCACTCTCCGAGGGGTGGGGACCTGTCCCCCACCTCTGGGCCAGCTGGCTGGACCAGTTGTGCATTTGCCAGGGCCTTATCTGATCTCCAGTCTGACTCAGTCTTCCTCGATTCTCCAGGTGCTTGGTTTGCTGTGGTGACTGGCCATCCTGTCTTCCCAGCCTTCAGGGCCCCTCTCCCTATTTTTGTCTGTGCTTCTTTCTTCAGGTCACCATCTCAGTCCTCGCTGGAGCAGCTCCCAGCAGGATCAGCACTTCAACACCGACGAGTGGAGAGGTTTCAAAGAGAACGCAGGGCTTTAGGGAGCCGCTCCATTCTAGAAATCAGAAAATTGGGCTCTCTATTTAGTTTCTCTAATTGTGGATTTATAACAAAAGAGGATTACCTGATCTCAGAAATTTAGATCATTTGGAAAGCATAAGTAACCAGATTAATGAATATTATAATAAAAGAAGACAACTGTCTTTCAGTTCTGGCTTCTCTGCTTTCCCAGCTCTTTCCCCTTGTGCCAGGACCTTTTGGTTTATGTATCTTTCCATTTCTTTTTAATGGAAAACTACGGTAACTTTCTGGGCCTACGTGTCCTCAACTTTAAAATGGGGAATTTGGTCTAGATAACCTTAGAGAAGATCCCTTCTAACTTTAAATATTCCATTTTCATTATTCAAATGGCTGATTTTCAGAATGTTTGTCCCAGAATGTCTTGATGTTTACTTCATTTTCCCATCCTGACCACTTCCCCTGACAGTGTTCTCTCCCCTCTATCTCACTGCATCATCTCTTGCCCAGAGCTTTGCTGGATGTGTTCTTTGATTTCTGCTCCATCCTATTCGTCCCTGGACCGGCCACCCACTGCCAGGCCATGACATCCGTAGCAACCACATCTCCAAAATTTGGATGTTCAAGTCTGATCTCTTTCTTGTGTCACTTGTCCCTTCTTTCTGCCAATTTTGAATCTCTTTTCTTAGACTCTGCCCCTCTTCCTGCTCTACACCCTTCTATTTAAAAAGTCTCCAAGTATGCCCTGGCTGGGTAGGCCATTTAGTTAGAGCATCATCCCCATACACCAGGATTGTGGGTTTAATCCCAGTCATGGGACCTGCAAGAATCAACCAATGATGCATAAATAAGCGGAACAACAAATTGCTGTTTCTCTTCAATAAATGAAAAAAAATTTTAAATAAAAAACAAAGTAAAAATAAAAGGTCTCCAAATACTTTCAACCTTCCATTGTGTTGTATATCTCTTTTTTCCTTTCTGTTCCTACTGTCTTCACTAATCGGCCATAGCAAATTACTATAATGACCCCTTACCTCACCTCCCCATCTCATCTCATTAACCCGTCTTTCATTTGCAAGGACACTTTTATCATAATACAGCATTAGATCAAGGCCACACCTCTTACCCTTGCAATTCTTCCAATCCACTATAACCAACTCCACATGTACATGGCTCAAAAACCTACTTTTTGATCCTCCTGCTTGCCTTTGCACATGCTCCTCCTTTGAGAATGCTACTCCTGCACCTCCCCAACAACTCTAAGCCTTGTTATCTTTCAGGTATGGCTTTAGACTTGTCCCTTCCATGGCGACTGCCCTGACCCTTCACTCACAGTGGCTCTCCTTCTCATGGCTCCCTGCCTCCTTCCCTCCCCTACCTCACTTTCTCCCTTCCTTCTTTCCTTCCTTCCTTCCAAAGATTTTATTTATTCACTTTTAGAGAGAGGGGAAGGGAGGGAGAAAGAGGAGGAGAGAAATATCTATCAGCCACCTCTTACGCACCCTGACCAGGGACCGAACCAGCCACCCAGGCAAGTGCCCTGACTGGGGATTGAACCAGTGACCTTTTGCTTTGCAGAATGATGCCCAACCAACTGAGCCACACCAGTTAGGGCTCTTGTGGCTTTTCCATTTTTTGCCTTCCCCACTCACTTAGTTCTCGGCATCTCTGCTGTTGTTATGTGCCTTCTGCCTGTGGTTGACGGTGAGGCCTGACCTCTGGGCCTGGGGCCATTGACTGGACTTTGTGCAGTAAGCAAAGAAAACATTTTGATTCACTGGCACATTGTCCACAACACCTAACAAATAGAAGACACTTTATAAATTAGTTACTAGTTGAATGGATGAGAGAATGAGTTTTCACTCTTCTCTTAGCACTTGGTGTGACTGCCTTGCTGATTAGTCATAGGGACTATTTTAGCTGAGAAACCTTTAGCTGGACTAAATCTTTCTCCATGTGTCTGCACTTGGCCTTCCAACCTGTTTTGTTTGGAAAGTCCAGTGACACCAAAGTGACTGGCACATAGTAGGCACATGGTCAATTTTTATTGAGTGAAGGAACATCCTGTTGCCCTTCTTATTCATTGATGACTTAAATCACCAATTGGTGACTGCCTCTTCTGTCTGTTTTAATCTCTGTCAGCCTTTTGGTCCATTTATCTTCCCATTTCCTCTCCATGGAATGTATCCCAAACAAAAACGTTCTTCGGGGAACTTAGTAACCCCTGTGAATTTGGAGTGTAGTAACTAGGGCTCATGGACACGACCCTTATCAAACTGGTTTTCTACAAAGAAGTCTGTTCCCTACTTTGTGGTTTGTAATCTGAAAAAATATACAGGAGCTCTGATTTGGGATTCTGGTTCATCAATAAGAACTCCAGGAGTGCCACATTCTTATTTCTATGTTTGTCTACCTGGCGAGCTAAGAGAAAGCTGGGGCAAATGTCTGGACGCCAGTCCTGACGAGGATAATAGGAGGAGGCAACCCTTTTCCTGTGGCAGTTCCATAACTTGGACTCTTATGCAGCATCTGTCCTAGGAATTCTTTTCTATATTTAAAACATGAGAAATGAACTTTTAGGCTTTAAAGCTTGTGGGGTTTAATTTTTATACATGTATGTTATTATTGCTAGAAGTTTAGATTTTTAAATAAACTTTCAAATGCAAACGTGCTTTTCTTCATCTCAAATTCTTATTTTTCATTCAATTAAGTTCTCTTGGCTTGAGACAATTTTGATTCATTTCATGATGCTCTTTAGGTACTGTTTTGTGAAGTGTGGCAGACAGGCCAAACCAAGATTTTTAAGGACTGATTCTCTAAGGGGAACTATTTAAGAGGTCCTATCAAAGTTTTGACTGTTTTTATTCAGTCCAGGAAACTACATATAACAATATCTGTAGAATTCTGTACTTTCCAAGTTGAAATTGACAAAAATGTTTGAGAATACATGAGTGCCCCGAAATGAGGATTAAAGTTAGTTATGTACTGTTGCTTAAGCACCAAAAAAGGCAGCTATTAATAGTAATCAGTGGATTCAGTGACCAGCTTGCCATCCCTCATCACTAAAGATTTGGTGACAACGCTTAATCAGCATGGTGTAGTGAACAGTGCTTTCAGTCTGATCTGACTGCTGTCCTCTGTCATTGGGGGGCTGCTTGGGACGTCTCACCTGCTTGTGCCCCATGTTATTTGCACCGAGATTTTCGCATCTACCTTCAGAAGCCTTATTTTAGTCTGAGTATATGTACTTGCTCAAAGTACAGGAGTCTCAGCTTTCATTCAATCTGCTTTTGAACACATCAACTCACTCTTTTATCTATTATGTATATCCTGACACTCTTGTCATATACCCAGACAGGCCTTTTGTGAATTGGTCAAGAAACATTTTGAGTCATCACACATCAGTGCTCCCTGACAACCACTGGTTCAGTTTCAACAGTTATACCATCCCTGTGTGCAAGGCTGTGTTTATGCAATCATTACAGTGTTTTATTATACTTTGCTTTGATTCTTTAATAAAAATTAGTAAAACAAAAGTGAACGTGTATTAAGAAGCGTTGGTCTTTAAAAGCTAATACATTAGAGAACACATGAAGTCGAATTTTTTAGGCATTGACGGTAGCAAATTTCTCACTTCATTTGGACAGTCAGTAGATCTATTTAGTTATGAAAGAAAAGGAAAACCAGCAGCAAGTATGAAGTGCCGGAATTTTATGGCCAAAGACTGGGTTTAAAAGGGCAGATATAGGACTTCTGGCCAAGATGGAGGCGTAAGTAGACACACTGTGCCTCCTTGCACAACCAAAAGAGGAAAAACAGCAATTTAAAAAACTAAAACAGCCAGAACTGACAGAAAATCGAACTGAGTGGGAGTCCGACAACCAAGGAGTTAAAGAAGACACGTTCATCCAGACCCGTAAGCGGGGCGGAGCCGGGTGGAGAGCACGTGGCGAGACAGTGGTTTGTGGAGCCGGGCAGGCAACACTGCAGCTGCCCAGAGAGGCCTGTGGTGGGTGCACTCAGTGAAACCTGTGGCTGGCGGACCCGGACCCAGTGGGGCCGAGACTGGTGGACCGGGCGGTCCCTCGTTCGCGCGCAGTTAAACTGGGAGAAAAAGCTGGGGAGTGGAGCAAACCATGCAACCCACCATCATGGGGAAATAAAACCTCAAACCACCGATTAAAAACACCTGTGGGGGTTGAGGCAGCAGCGTGATGAACTCCCAGCCTCACAGGAGAGTTCATTGGAGAGACCCACAGGGACTTGGAACTACACAAGCCCACCCACCTACCCACCCTAGAGCCAGCACAGAAGGACCCAACTTGCAGGTGGGTAGTGGAGGAAGTGTGGAGAGCGGAGCAAGCGCTATTGTTCTTTCAGGCCCCGCCCCCACAGACAGTGTCACAACACAGCGACGTGGGTTGCCTGGCCCTGGTGAACACCTAAGGCTCCATCCCTTAAAGTAACAGGCCTGCCAAGGGAAAAGAAAATGGCCCAAACGAAAGAACAGCTCAAAGCTCCAGAAAAAAATACAACTAAGTGACGAGGAGATAGCCAACCTATCAGATGCACAGTTCAAAACACTGGTAATCAGGAAGCTCACAGAATTGGTTGAATTTGGTCGCAATTAGATGAAGAAATGAAGGATACGCTAAAGGAAATGAGGGGAAATGTGCAGGGAACCAATTGGGATGAGAAGGAAACTGGGACTCAAATCAATGGTGTGGATCAGAAGGAAGAAAAAAACATTCAACCAGATAAGAATGAAGAAACAAGAATTAAAAAAAACGAGGAGAGGCTTAGGAACCTCCAGGACATCTCTAAATGTCCCAACATCCTAGTCATAAGGGTGCCAGAAGGAGAAGAGGAACACCAAGGGATTGAAAACTTATTTAAACAAATAATGAAGGAGAACTTCCCCAAGCCGGTGAAGGAAATAGACTTCCAGAAAGTCCAGGAAGCTCAGAGTGTCCCAAAGAAGTTGGACCCAAAGAGGAACACACCAAGGCACATCATAATTACATTACCCAAGATTAAAAATGAGGAGAGAATCTTAGAAGCAGCAAGAGAAAAAGAGACAGTTACCTACAAAGGAATTCCCGTAAGACTGTCAGCTGATTTCTCAAAAGGGAATTTGCAGGCAAGAAAGGGCTGGAAAGAAGTATTCCAAGTCATGAAAGGCAAGCACCTACATCCAAGATTACTCTATCCCGCAAAATTTTCATTTGGAATGGAAGGGCAGATAAAGTGCTTCTCAGATAACGTCAAGTTCAAGGAGTTCATCATCACCCAGCCTTTATTATATGAAATGTTAAAGGGATTTATATAAGGCATGGAGGGATATCAACAGGGGAGGGGGAGAGAGGAGGAAAAAGTACAGAGAATAAGTAGCAATAAACGGCAGGTAGAAAACAGGGAGGTTAAGAATAGTATAGGAAATGTAGAAGCCAAAGAACTTATGTGTATGACCCATGGACAAAAACTAAAGCGTGGGGAATGGTGGGGGGGAGGTGGGGCGGACGGGAATAAAGGGGGGAAAATAGGATAACTGTAATAGCTTAATCAATAAAATATATTAAAAAAAGAAAAAGGGCAGATGTAATTCAGTTTTATAATATCGCATATTGTTCTGAGATGGAACTGCCCGAATCAGATGTTAGGCAGTTTTTGAGCTGGCTGAGTTTGACTTTCAAGCGTTTTCAGGAAACATTCAGCATGAAGGTCTCTATGTAGCATGTCTGGTCACTAGGTCCTATGGAAGGCCATTCTCCTCCCGCTCTGCAGAGCAGCAGGAACTGCTGTATGGGGCCAGAGGGCTGCCCACTTCCCTGGCTTACCCTCATTTTCAGTCTGGCTTGATGAGTTCGTTTACAATTGTTAAACCTCTCTTAGTGTTGTTATTGCATTGGCTTTTGACTTTTCTTTTTTTTATGATCAACAAAAACACAGATCATACCATTAACCTGAAGTGTGTCATTTAACGTTCCTGAGTCATGCTATTTCTGAGTTATATCATCTGTGAACCTAAATGACTTCAAAACAGTTGCCCGTTATAATGTGGATCTACCATAATTTGTTCAGTCATTCCGTGGCTGACTTTCAGTTTGTTTCTGGCTGTTTCACTGCCAGGTATGAAGTAAGCATCCTTATTTGTATGTTATGATGCTTTTGATTTTACAAACTAGACTACTGAAGGTGGAAATAATGGGTCAAACAGCATGTGTATTTTTTAATTTTTTTTTAAGATTTTATTTATTTATTTTTTAGAGAGAGGAGAAGGGAGGGAGAAAGAGAGGGAGGAACAGCAATGTATGGTTGCCTCTCACATGGCCCTCACTGGGGACCTGGCCTGCAACCCAGGCATGTGCCCTGACCGGGAATCGAACCGGGATCGTCTGGTTCCCAGCCCGCACACTCAATCCACTGAGCTACACCAGCCAGGGCAAACAACATGTATATTTTAAAATTTAATAGATATTGCCATATTTTTTCCCAAAAAGGCACAGCAACTTTCCTTCCAACAATGTAAGGGACTTCCTTTTATTTCTCATCTGAAGTTTTTGTCTGTTGAAGATGTGAAAAAAGGCATTTCGCTCTGCTTTCATTTGTACCCTTTGGACTATTTGTGACCTGGAGCAGCTTTGTGCATTGCTCACCATTTGTCTTTCTTCTTCCGTGAATTGCCTCTTTTTCTACTGGGTTGTTTTCTTATGGATTTATGAGAGCTTTTGTCTATTAGGTATATTTACTCTTTGGCATTTGTGTTGGCATTTTTTTCCCAGCCCTTTTGTTTTGGTGAATAGTATCTTTTGCCATAAACTTCTAAACCCTTTCTATGTTATTTGTATTGCTTTTCTTTATGGTGTATACTTTTCTTCACCTACTACTTTTTTTTTTTTTTGCTAAGTTTATCCCTTGGTGTTTTAGAGTTTCTGTTACTAATGTGAATGAGATTATTTTTCTTTTTTCAACTGGATATAACTGACATAGAGAAAAACTATTGACTTGCATATACTTGTTTTGTTTCCAAATAACTTACTGAATTCTTTATAGTTTTTAGCCTATTGAGTTTTCTAAGCATCTAGTCTAATCTCCAAATAAAAATAATTTTATCTCCTTTGGATACTTATTCCATTTTTTTCTTTTCTGGTACAATTAGCTAGGACTTCTGTTGAGTTATTAAAACCTGCCTTACAAGTAAAAAATCACATCCTGCTTAGAGTCTGAGCTGTAGATGGACATCCCCCGCCCCTACCGCCCTTGCTCTGGCCTGCCCCTCCTAGGTATCATTATCAGATTTCTTCTTCACAGCAGAAGTTGTGAGTATCAAATAACTGCAAAGCCAGTATTGTGCCGGCTCTTCCCTCCTAACTGGATTCTGAACCCCTTGATGTTGAGGATCATGTCCCTATCTTATATTCCTCCCAGAACCTAGCAGACAACTGGGCACTTAATAAACATGTCGAACTGTCACATGCATTGAATGCACTCCTGTTCTCTTCTTCAGTGCTCCCGACTTCTTCCTGGAGGCTGCCTCTGACCTAATCGGAGCCTAGATCAAATGACTGCAGTGCTCCTTGCCCAGAGGGCGCTTCTCCCTATAGAATTCAGGTTTTTGAGCCTCTACATCAGAGAAGTTCCCCTTCTCAAACTTCATCAGCATCACCTGGAGAGCTTGTTAAAGCACAGATTGCAGGATCGCCCCCAAGTTTCTGATTCAGTAGGTCTGGGGTGGGACCCCAGAACTCTGCATTTCTGACAACTTTGGATGCTGCTGGTCCAGGCAATGCAATTTGAGAACGACTGCTCTAGACTGTAGTTGATGATCTCATAGTTTTTTGCACTGAAAAGCCAGATTCCTGTGATCCCTGTTCTGCTCACACAGCCAGGCCTCCTTTATATCACCTGAGGGGCATCTGCCCAGGCCCCGTCCCTCCACCAGGAGCCTGTGCACTGGGAGTCAGACTATGGGTCAGGCGCACACAATAGTCATCTTTAGCAGTGTAGGAGATTTTGAAATAAAAAGTGTTTTTTAGGCTTAATGAAAACTCACTCCCCTTTCCACTCTCTCAGCCTCTGCACTTCGATACCTTCATGAAAACAGAATCATCCATCGGGATCTCAAGCCAGAAAACATCGTCCTGCAGCAAGGAGAGCAAAGAGTGAGTGACCTTCTCGGGACTTGGAAAGTCCTGGGGACTGCTCAGGGAAGCTGCTCTGGTGGAGAAGAAACAAGCTTTGCATGTTTATTTATGTCTGCATTCCCTTGAGTTTTTATTTGCTTTGATTCTCTGTGAATGCTTTCTGATTTGAAGCAAAATTTGGCAAAAAACTCTTGCTTTCAAACTGAGGCGAGTTTGAATGGCTCACATTGTTCATTGGCCACTTGCAGGAATCTGATAAAGAAGAGTGTTTTTCGCCCCCTCTTGCCCCAGCCTTTGGGATTAGCACTTCTTGGAAAAAGGCTTTTTTGTTTTCCATTTGTTTGGAAGCGTCCACTTTTGATGCTAATTTGGAAACCAGCTCTATGTTGGTTCTGGATGTGGCTGAGAAGAGGCATTTGGAGCTGCCCATGGAGCAGGGTCCCAGCCTGCAGTTTCCCCAGAGCTCTTAGTGACCCTGTTCAGTGGCCCTGCTGTGTAGGTGTGGCAGTATGCTCCCCATGGGGCTTGGTACTGTGCTTTTTCATGGCCTTGTTTATTTTGCTGGGGGTGATGAGCAAGGGCTCAGCTGAGAGGACTGTAGTAACTCAAGTGAGGTCACTTAATCTCTCTGATAACAGCTTCCGTCAGCATTCTAGGCTGACCCACGAAGGTCACGTGCTCACCTTTGTTTCAGTTCACCCTCATTCTTGCCATTGGTTCTAAGAGTTGAGAACTAAAGGTATTTACTTCTGAGAAGGGACCGGCCTGGTCTTTCACATCCTGAAGTCCAGGTTTAGCGACAATGAGGGCCGTGGTCTGGTGACTTCCTCTGGGGATTGGTCACGGAGCAAGAAAGAACGTGTGCCCTTTTTTCCAGTGTTTTTACAGCATGTGTTTGTTCATTTCCTTTTACCCTAAATTTACCATGTTGAAGATATTCTACTATGTATTTGGTGGTTCTTAGGAAGTTAGGATTTAGTAATACCTTGGATCAGAAATATCCCCTGCTCTGTCAGCAAACAATCAGAATGCTTATAGGAGGATGACGTATACTCATAATTCTCTTCTTCCCCTTTTTTTTCAGTTAATACACAAGATTATTGACCTAGGATATGCCAAGGAGCTGGATCAGGGCAGTCTCTGTACTTCCTTTGTGGGGACCCTGCAATACCTGGTAAGAAGCGGGATTTACATGTTTGCTGATGGGTTTCTCCCCGGTGGCCATGTGTGGGGGGCTCCTCTCTGTCCTTGCCGTCCGGCACCTAAGTCTTGCCAGCTCTTTGGATGTTTCCTAGATGCGTAGGACCTGTTGTAGGAGGTCAGAGCCATAGTCTGGTCCAGTCAGCACTTTGCCAGCAGAGGCCCGGTGGAAGGATATGGTCATCTTCTCTGATTTCAAAACGCCTCTACTGCTGTGTCCTCCCGCAGATCCAGTAACCTCTGAGCTTCAGGGTTTTCTCTGAAAATAAAGAATTTAAATTAGGTTCATACTGCTCTGTAGAGGCCACAGTTTCCATGCGGTGTCTCAGGGTCTATCAAGGAGGAACTGAGAGTTCTGAGCTCCTACCCTTTCTTTACAGTATTTGGTCTGAATATTGTGGTTCTATTTGAGTCATTCATTCATTCACGAAGTAGTGATTCTGTGTAGCCTCTGAGCCAGGCACTGTGCTAGGAGCTGGTGATGCATTGGGAAAGAAGACAAGCATTTCCTTGACCCTTAGGAGCTTAGGGTTTAGCAAGAAAGTAGGCGTTACACTAAAATTTACACCAATAACTAAGCAAGTACAGTTGTGATAAGTGCTGCAAAGGAAAAGTACAGAGTGTGATGAGAATATATATTAAAAAGACCTAGCCTAGTGTGGGACCTGAAGGGTGAGTAGGTGAAAAGGGGCTGGAGGTGGGAGGAGGAAGAGGAAATCCTGGGCAAAGGGGTAGCACATTGGGAGACCAGAAAGTGTGACTGGGATGAATAACAATAAAGTAATATTAAAAAAAAAGAAAGAAAGAAAGTATGGCTGGGATCCAGAGAAGAAGGAAGAGTATCTTGAGTTGCGACTGGAGAGAGAAGTAGAAGACAGATGATTCAGGGCCTTTTTGGCTGGTTTCAAGATTTTAGACTTTCTCCTAAAACCTCTGGAAAGGGTTTTAAGTTAGAGAGGGATCAGGTTCACCTTTTGAAAAAAGCTTGCTCTTGGTAGGGTGGGGAAAACGAATTTCACTGAACAGGAGTAAAATTATGGTCAAGCAGTAAGGGGGACGCTGGGATCGGCAGTTCAGAGCTGACGGCAGCAGCGAGGATGTAGAAGCGGTTTAAGCATGCCTTCCGGAGACGTGGCAAGACTTGGTACACACAATAGATGGCTTATGGATGATAACAACCACTAAAATGTTGACTGAACAAAGGAGCCTGCAGTTTAAAAGACAAAAATTTTTAAAAAGGCTGAAAGCCACTGGATTTGATGAACTTCAGTATCCCATTTAGTTCTTAAATTAAAAACAAACAAACAAACAAAAAACCTCTTTAAAGTCTTTCTGAGTACATTTATACTTCCTACTTATCCCATCAACTAGGATATGGGTTCCGTCAGTTTATCACCCTTTCTACGGGATAGAGGTTTCAGAATGGTGACTCACGGGGCTCTAGGACTCAGACACTTGTGTCCATATAATGTAGTTACGTAGGTCCTTGCTGAGTGTCCTCTGGAATCCTCATTGACTCTGCAGCAGTTCGGTGGAGGGGGGACCCCATGCTCTGACCAGGATGCTCAGTGAGATCGTTCACTTGCAGGAGCCGAACTTCTGTCCATAGCCGGACACAGAGGTTGACCTGACCATCCCCCACTTTTCCTCTTGGTTTGGACTCCTTGCCTTCCACAGTGTCACACCTCCAGCCAGACCATGCACAGTCCTGTCTCCATGCCTTTGTTTGTGATAGTCCTTTCTGGATGTCTCCTCTCAGACACTCATGATCGGGTAGCCTTCTTCCAAGCCTGGGTGTGGTCCCACCTGGGCTTCGAAGCTTTCCTTTGTCACCCCAGCTCCCTCTACTTGGGCGGCAGTCATGCCTCGGGCTTTTTTCTTGCCCGATTGTAACTATTGCATTTCATTGCACACCACATGTCATAAGCCGCATCAGTTTAGGAGATGTGGTTAGCATTAGTACGTGTATTATGCATTTGGTGCGTGCAGCTCAGTATCATTGTCCTCTGTTGTGTGTAGTCTGTCTTCCCATCTCTACACAGTGCCCAAGACGAGGGTGTATGATGTGCCCTGATCTGCCTAAAAGTACCCCTGGGGGCTCTTGAGTCAGCATCAGGAGTCAACGAGGTACAGAAAAATCTAGATAACACCACCTAAACACGGTCACCTCCTCATCCCTGAGCAGATGTGCCAGTACCTCCTGGATGGAGCTGGAAAAGTGTGGGGCATGACTAGAAGGGCTGGTTGCCCCCTCTCGCAGGGGCTCAGGTGTGTTTCCGCCTGCGTCATTGCAGGCCCCAGAACTGCTGGAGCAGCAGAAGTACACAGTGACCGTCGACTACTGGAGCTTTGGCACCTTGGCTTTCGAGTGCATCACGGGCTTCCGGCCTTTCCTCCCCAACTGGCAGCCTGTGCAGTGGTGAGTGAGAGACCACGGCCCTGGGACAGGGCCCAGGAGAGTCTCCTGAAGGAGTGTGTCCGTCTGTCTTTGTCATGTCGCTTCGCCTGTTTCTGTCTCCCTGGGCGCTCCCAGGCTCAGCCTGAGACATCTGTGATCTGTCTCCCAGAGAAAGTCGTGCTGGGATCCAGCCTGTGGTCAGTTCGAGCTCCAAAAACCTAGGAAAGCAGAGCAGTTGTTAAGTATTAACATCTTTAAATATGCGATATAAATGACATTTGCCCTACGTTCAGCAGCAACAAGTCAGCACATTCACAGACCATTGTGGAAATGTGTGCGCTTACCCTGAAAATGCTGTTATTAGTAGACAAATGAAGGATGTGTGCACAAGACAAATGAGAAATAGTTGCGTGCAAATTTACTGTTGATAAATTTTACTAAATCTGAATATAAGTTTTTTATATTAAATGTATAAGAAAGTGGCTTAAAATGTGAACCAAGTAAGTTACAAAGAAAGATTTTCTAGTAAAAAACCAAAGGATACAATTAAGTTTTTAAAAATTCCTCTATATTCTTTAACTCTT